>PVJL010002286.1:9211-92426 GCA_004026885.1 Lyroderma lyra
TCTGAACAGCTGTCCTGACGACACTGCACCCTGGGACGTGTGGCCATCCCAGAGCCTGTGCAGGGACAGGCCACAGGCCCAGGCTGCCCCCGGGCGGGGAGGGTTACCTTCATCGCCGTCGAAGGCGTAGGCGGCCAGGCGCAGAGTGCTGGTACAGACACTGCAGCGGAAACACTCCCGGTGGAAGAAGTGACCCTCCGCGCTCAGCCGCTCCATCACGTACACACGCTTCTTACAGAAGTAACAGGTGTCACTGCCACCCACGTTCAGGGGAAACACCTTCCGAATAGTGTCCTGGGGGGCACAGGGCGCAGAGAGAAGAGCAGCGTGTTAGGGCTTATGTCGCGTCTGCAAATGCGAGGCCGAGGCTTTTGGAAAGTCTGACCCGAGTCCTGGGGACCTCCTGCGCTCCTGTTTGCTGCTCATGCCACTGCAGGCACCGCAGCAACGAGTGATGGAGTGATCGTGGGGATCTACACTCCCAACACAGACCCAGAACTGCGGGAGCTGCTACTAATTGTACTCCCTGGGGGTGGGCCTGGGAGGGGCTGTCCCCCAGGCTGGCTGCTCTGGTTTTCGGGTAGGAGTGACGTCTCCTGGCCTAACGGAGTGGGCATGCCTCACAGCTCTGCCTGCCCAGTGACGCTCCCTCCGGGACTCTGCCCCAGGGGTAAGTGTTGCCTGGGTCTAGAGTGAGGTCACTGAAAGAATGTTTTATACATTTTTATCCCCCTGCAGTGACTCAGGTCTGTCAACGAAAGGTTTTGGCATTGGAATTGTTCAAGCGAACTGCAGAAAAGGGAGAAGCTGTGTCCCACAGCCCACCAGGCTGTCAGTCACACTCCTAAGTGCAAGGGCAGAGGGCAGAGGGCAGGGGTGCACCTGGGGGATTCCAGGGCTGTGTGCTGAAAGGAAGACGAAGGAACTGTCAACTCAAATCACTGGTGATGGCAGCAAGCGGCCTTGCTTGCGGAAGGGGAGAATTCCAAGGAAAGGGGTGTTTCTTCATTACCACATTCTCAGTCTGATGCAGGAGGGCTACATAGCTGGATACTAACTATTGACAATAAGGGACGTCTGAGTATGTGGATGACCTTGCCTGGCCTTGTCACTGAGTTCCCCAGAGCCCCAGACAACAGGGAAGATGGTTTGCCTTATGAAACGACCCCCGAGCAAATTGAGAGTTTTGTCTTTAAGGAAATGCAGCCTCCCTCCAGCTCCAATCCAGCCCATTCTCAGCCCCTCTGGTCCAGGAGAAGGGGCACCTTGGGAGGGCCAGAGCCCATGTCCGTGGGTGAAGGCTGAGGGGTGTGCATCCTTACCAGGTCTGGAGAGGTGGCCTGGGCCTTAGGTCTGTGATCATTCATGTACAGATTGACCAGGACTTCAGCTGCCGCCCCTATTCCGCTGGACACTTTCCCTACTGTCAGCTACCCAAGAGCAGAGGTGGAGGAGACAGAGACAAAGGTAAGGCCAGTTAGCACCGAGAAGGGAAGCACAAACAGACTGGCAGTGGGAGAGGGCTCCACACTCACGTGCAAACAGCACCCAACATTCTGGGAGAGGCAGAACCAGCCAGGAGCAGGCAGCAGGCACTCCAGAGATGAAGCGAAGGACAGAAATGGAACCCTGTGACCCTGGGTGAACCAGGTGACTCGCAGAACTACATTCACTGGGGGTGAACGGCCTCCAGGAGCCAAATGAGTGCCAATGACAAGGTGAACAAATCCAGAGAGAGGAAGAATCCACCCATGGTCACTTAGCAAATAAACACACGATTCAGGACTCTACTCCAGTCTCCTGACCCTGACCTGGGCACCTCCACACGTCCTCTCTCGTCAGTGGCTAGGATGACTTGTACTGCTTGGCCCAGTTACTGCAAAAAGATGTGTTTACACCTGTGTCACCTGGAAGCCTCAGAGAGCCTGTGAGGCACAGGAGCAGAGCAAAGGTGACAAAGAGCTAAGGAACCCAGATAGACAGCAGGACGGCCACCGCCTTCCCACAGAGCCCCGCCCTCTTCCCACAGAGCCCCGCCCCTTCCCACAGAGCCCCGCCCCCTTGAGGGGGTGAGGGGCTGCTCAGTGAAGGTGGGGCCTCTGCAGACCTGGCAGAAGGATCAGGACCCTGCTACACCCCAGCCGGTTCTGAGAGCAGACACCGTGCTCCCCACGGCTGAGCTCAGTTTTCCTGCTGAGTAAAATGTCCCGGGATAATCAGGCCTGCCTCATGGATTTGTGGTAAGAACTGAGTGAGAGCACGCCTCTCAAAATGCCTGGTACATAGCAGAGGTGCGGTGAACTGGACCCCTCCCTCGCTTCTTCCTCTAAATTCAGCAGTCCCAGCCTGCTCTGCTCCCGTGGGAGTGATGGCTATGTCTGACCTGTCCCTGCAGGCCAGGACCACAGACCCCCTTGCCCACAAAAGCACATGGGAGTGAAGCCAGCCCACACTGGGCAGGTGGGGGGACCAGGATGGGGCACTCCACTGCAGGCTCCAGACAGCAGTGCCCAGGGGGCCCCAGAGCTGGTGCTGGCGAGGCCAGCCCAGAGTAAGTAGGTAGTGGTGCCATGTGGCCCTGGAAAACCCCGCTTGATGGGTTGTGGATGTCTGTGCTTCTCTGGGCATCACGGCTCTTGCCTACTTATGATGCCCAAATCCCCTGCAATGTGCCAAGGAGCTGGGGAAGGGGTGGGAGCTGGCAGCCCAAGCAGACATGGTACAATCACATGTGCACACCCAGCAAACCCAGCCTGCTGCCCCTCCGCCCACCAGCCCTGAAAGGCTGCCCTGAGAATGCTGCAGTCTCCTCTGCAGAGAGACAGGGACACCCAGTATGAGATTCTATAAATGCTGTTTCTGATCCCGTGACCCTGGAGAGAGAGAGGCTCCAGGCCCGCCCCAGCCTCTATGGCCAGAGAACTGCGACTAGTCCTCGGCACAGGCTAGTGGCCGTTTCAAGGACAAAGAACAGTGACTTGTGTGTGGGTGAAGGAATGCCCTCCATCTAAACCCGGGCCTGCTTTTGGTAGGCCACATGAAATCCCCACACAGAAAACCTCAAATGCACAGCAGGAGGCTCAGGGAGCAGCAAAGCCAATGGTAGCAGGCTCCCACAGCTCCCCGCTCCCAGGAGCGGTGCCTGTCCTCAGAAACTGAGACCAACTCCTGGATTCCAGCGAAGGCACAGGCACTGCAAGGGACTGGAGGTGGGGGGATGCCCAACAGGCTGGGGGGAATGACAAGACCCTGAGATGCACGCTCCCTTTTTCATCGAGGTACCCCAACCTCATGGCAACTCGGGTGTCCCTTCAGACCACGGTGTGTGGCTCTCGGCGATTGTAGAGAAGGTGCCTGTAGACCTGCCAGGGTGTGTTTGATCCCGCAACTCAGACAGAGGCGATGTCCTCAGACTTTATAAAGCCTGCCAGTTCCCAGAGAAGTGGCTGCCAGGCTAGTCGTCCCCCACCCCCAGCCTGTCCCCTAAGCCGGCCCAGCCTGGGAGTGATTAGGAGTCTCTTCCAAGCACGCTCTGCCAGTTTTAGAATTTCACAAATGCCAAGAAACTTGGCTCTTGCTTTCAAGAAGTGTTCAGGTGCTCTGGCTCGGGACAACATGTCACTGTTTGCCTGATGTTCCTTCCCCCGCTGAGTGCCCACCCACCCCCTCACAGGCCCCTTAGGTTGGGGCTGTAGAATACTAGGTACTTCCTGGGCTTATATCAAAATAAAGAGGTCAGATTTATCCCCCTGCCCGCAGGCCTGAGCGTGTGGGCGTCGCCACTGGCCCAGGGTGTGGACTGGCTCTGCGGGGCTTCTCCAGAAAAGCACCGTGGTGATGTCCCGAGGCCCACGTGCAAGTACTGTCTCCCCTGTGTTAGCAGAGATTGTACTTTCTGGGGCCTTAAACACAAGTCCCCACGAGCCCTTATTCACCACTTAGCTGATCAGCACTCGTGCTGCTGGGCTACCGTGCGATCCTGACTTAGGGAGCCGTTCCGGAAGCGCACACAGGGGCTGTGAGGCTGCGGGCGGGTGCCGGCAAGACACGTCTGTGCAGTCCCCAGCCAGCTCACTTGTCCTACCAGCACAGGCCACTGTCCAGTCACCTGGTCGGGATGAAGGGCGAAGGCCACGCCTGTCTTTCATTACGGGCTCGAAAGACTCTTTTGTCCCAGTTGCATCCACACCCTCACTCTGTGACAGTGGCTTTAAAAATAATGAAAGTAAAGCATCCTTAAGGAAATCAGCAGTGGGCCTCCTACATACCCATCCCAACCTGGGAGAAACCATCCTAGAATCACCACTGGCCGATACCAAGAGTTGTGTGGGGACTCCCTGGAGAGGTCACGAGACCACCAGGTGATGAAGAACTTGTCTCAGGGGGTGGGAGGGGGCCCTTGAAGCCCACTCCAAGGACAAGGGTGAAGGTGAAAGTTCCTGTAGGGATATGTGTTATCTTGTTTCCTGACAGCAGGACACATTAGTGGTGACATAAGAGTGAGTACGTGACCAGCTGGACTTGTGCAAGCTCAGTGCTCCTCAAACTATCCGTGCTGACAGACCAGTTTTTGTTGTTGTTGTTGTTGTTTTAACCTCTAATTCCTTGTGGCCTGATACTTCTGAATCCAATAAAAATGGATTACTAGAACTATGACCATACACTTGGATGTGTGGCAATGTCACACTGCTCTGCAAGTGTCTAATGCTTACTCTCACTTGCCGTGCTCTTTGGGGCCACAGACCAATACCTGCCCACGGACCACACTTTGGGGAGCACTGTTCTAGTTGACTAGGAAATTTCCAGGTTCTCAGGATCCTGAGAAAGACAGGCATGCTTGACTTATGAAGACACTTGCAGAAAACTCAGCCCAGTATTGACCTCAGAGTAAGATCTGGGGTTCTTAACAAGGAGATTCATGCACTGAAGGGCAGGTCACATATGTACTTCGGGAGGCTTGGTCCAAAGGGGACTTCACAATTTGGCTAGCAATAGTTTGTCCAAATGCAAAATTGGGCAGTCTGATGATTTGGTAAAAAATGATCATGTCCCATCACTAGTTTTTTAAGAATCGGTAATTTTGGAGGGCATGGAATGTTTGTTTGCAATCCTTTAGGTATCTTTTAATATTCCGGTTAAAGAGCTGGGAACTCGGAGTACTTCTCACTGCCTCTCCTTCTTTGTGAATGCTAATTATTTGTCAGCTAATTGGTGAGAGCACGCTGGAATGGTTAAACAATTCAGGAGGTCCATCATCTCACGTTACATGAAGTTAACCTCCCACGCACCGTGCTCCTCTGGGAGCCTCGGCCTGCTCATCCGTAAAATGAGGAGACCACCTGCATTCTCACGGGGCTGCCAAGGACAGTCGTCAAAGACTGTGGGCGGTGCCTCACGTGGCGTTGGGCTCCCGGGCGTGCTTCGCAGATGGGTAACGCGTCCAAAGCCCCACATTGCCGTGGCTTTGCATTGCCACGTCCTGGGACGTCTTTTCTCCTCTCTCAGATGGCCTTCCCTGGGGGACGCCCAGTTGCTTGGGTTCCTTCCTTTACATGAGTTAAGAATGATGTGGTCCCTGCAGGATCAGCGTACTAGTTTCTCTCCTGACGCAAACCAGATCCTAATGTAGTAACGTACCCGCTGTCACAAGCATAGTGCCAAGGCCATAGAAGATGGCTGCGCCCCCACAGAGAGGCATTCCTGAAGCAATCCCGTGACTCCCGGCATGGAACATGATGGACCCTGAGTGGGTGCTGGGGCTGCTCTCACCCTGCTCCATGCTGGCCCGTCTCCCCTCTGGCTTACGTGCCCTAATGTCAAGGCCCTCAGTCATCTCTACAGTCCTGACACAGGACAGCGGCTCTGAATGAAGGAGGAAGCAGGCTCCTTTTGTGTCCAAACAATGGTAACTCCCCACCTTGGGCCAGGAACTCAGCCAAGAAAATCTGATGTTCAGGCTGTCCTTCTCCACAAACCCCAGCCACCTGGGGCCCCTGGGGCCACCTGGCCTGCTGTGCTGTAAGTATCATGGAGCCCACAAGTAATGTGAGAGTGGAACTTCCAGGGTCTTGGAGCAGGGGGCTCACAAGAAGGGGAGGTTTCCATGGGCAGGGCCAGAGGATGTCTCCTGGGCAAAGACACTCCTCACTGAGGAGTCCCTGCATGAGAATAATCAGAGGACAGGCTGGTAGACCTGAGTCCTCAGCCACATGCCCAGGACAAAGGAAAGGGAAGGAGAGGATGGAGGCCTCCTTGTTTAAAGGGATCTGAATGTTAACATGCTCAGAGCTGAGATGCATGCGGGCCTTTGGGACTCTGACTCCCCTGTGGGAGCCCATCTCTGTGCCTTTGTCCCCTGGTGTCAGATACTGTGCTGCTGATCGTATGCATTTAACCCTCATGGCCCTGCAAGGCGGCTCTTACAATCCCTGTTTGCAGCCAAAGCAGCTGAGGTTCAGGGAGGCTCCAGCTCACCCGAGGCTGCACTGTTCCTAAGTGGCTGGGCTGGGGATGGAAACCTGAAGGTGACTTCTTTGCCTTTAGAAAGAGGAATCAACATGCACTTCAGGTAAATGAGCTTTCTTCTAGAATTCTCCACTGGGGAAAGAGCACATTTACTGGATACTTCAGGCATTTTTGGCATAGGCTAGGCCACTGCGTTACTCCCATCACCCTCAGCAGTAGCTGCTGTCATCAGCATTCTACAGATTAGGAAATAAGGCACTGAGCAGTCCAAGGTCACATGGTAACTGGTGCTCTGACCCTAAGTGTGACACCAAGTCCCTAACCTCCTCCCTACAGTACCCTGCCTCCCTGAGACACACCAGCAATATGCACAAAAGCTGGGATACACACAGGCCACTGGGAAATGCTGCCTAGCTTTAATCCTGGAAAACACAAAAGGACGATGAGGTGGGAGGCAGCCTTGAGATCTATCCCTTATCAGATGAAACAACGGGAGATTGCCCAGCCAAGACTGCTCAGCTTCCCTCTAATATGCAAATCTCTAGAGTAAACCCTGCAAATCCAGTTTTAAAACAAATACCCTCAAGGATAGAAAAAGCTCCTTTTGCAATGCGCGTAGCTCTTCTGACCCAGAAGCACTAGACCAGTCCCAGGCCCAGCAAGGCCATCCATTGCTCAGCTGGGCAAACATTCAGCCACCATCATGTTCTTGCAAGAGCTCCCAGCCTTGGCAAGCAGCTAGCAGCCATGGCAGAGGCCACGTGGATAGTGGCCTCCCGTCTTAAAGCAAAAGTTAAGTAAGAGACGATAGGGGGCTGATCCACTTCAGGTGGGCTGGCTTGCTGGGATGGATGAGTCTCGTGGTGCTGAGAATGTAAGACTGGACATGATTCCATAGCCTAAGGTCTTGAAAGACAAGACTCTGGTGGAAGGATCTTGGCCAGAAATGAGAAGACCTCAGGAGTCCCTGTAATTGTTCAGGCCAAAATAAAAAAAGGAAACAAAAGAAAGAACCAAAAACCAAACAAAGCCCAGCAGGATCGCTGAACTTTCAGACGGAAAGACAATCTGAAAAGGTGGGTGAGGGTTGTCTGAGGGCAGAATCGGTGACTCGAGTTTGTGTCCCTGTGCATGACACATGCCTCTCATGGCGAGTTTGGCTAAGTCTGTTCCCACGAGGACGTGACCGTCCTTGGATCCTCAGAACTGGGTGCAGGGGTCTAGGGCAAGACCAGAGGCATGCTGGCTGCCAGGAGGTCACCAAGGACTAAGCGCCAGTTTTCCGGTGCCTTGTCCTTCCTCTGGCTCCCCTGAATTGAGACAAACTTGGGTTAGCAGGCAATGAGAGCAGCCCATAATCTGCTGAGAAGCATTAGGCCCCAGGCTCTCTCCAGGAGTGAGGCTCCCTCAGGTCCAGCAAGAATGAATGAAACTGTTTGTCACTGGGTTGCCACCTACTTTAAGGGGCAGCCAATTCTCTTCTCAGAAGAGACCAGCACTCTGCCAGGTCCTGCCTGTGTGAAGCCCAGTGGGAGCCATGGCGGAGCGGCGTCAGGGGAGGGAGAGACGTTAGAGGGGCAGTGCAGCAGGCAATATCCCCCTCAAGAAACTCACCACTCCACCCCTAACTGCCTACAATGGGTCACAGTGAGATCTAGAAGGGTCTGTGGGTGTCAAACGCTGGGTCCTTTTTACAAATGGGGAAACTAAGGCACAGAGAGGGTAAGTGACTTGACAAGTGCCCCAGGGTGGCCCTTCTAAGGGTTCCCTGGTCATTCTCAGACACACTGTGAAAGGCTCATCAGG
Source organism: Lyroderma lyra (assembly GCA_004026885.1). Taxonomy (NCBI): domain Eukaryota; kingdom Metazoa; phylum Chordata; class Mammalia; order Chiroptera; family Megadermatidae; genus Lyroderma; species Lyroderma lyra. The sequence goes on from PVJL010002286.1 coordinate 17,483, forward strand.
GAGGAAGCTATTAAAGTAGCCCAATTACACCACCAGTTGATGGTCACCGTTGGCTTGGGAGATGGGGTAAGAAAAAGCAGGGGCCGACTGTCCTAGCACAACCTCAGAGAAGCAAGGAAGGAAGCTGTAGCGTTGGGGGCCAGGGGACCTGGGATGGGCGGTCCCAAAGCTCTCCCTGCGTCTGGGTGTCGCCCTCTGCATGGACATAACCCCGGGGCTGCTCCCTCTGAGAGGCCTCCACTCACTACCGACCTCCATACTACAGAGGAGAGAACACTGGGCTGGAGTCCAGAGCCACAGGCCCCCGGCTCCCCTGCCAGCCCTTCCCCCTGGCCCCTGCCTCCCCCACGGGCCCCCAGCTCCCCCGCGGCCCCCCGTCTCCTCCCTGTAGCTTTGTTGTCTTTTCTGTGGCTCTGTCCCCGCTCTGTTCCCACTTTCCCAGGAAGAACATCCTGCCGCCCCATGAAAGTCGCCGCCCCTTCCCCACACACCAGCGGCCTGCTACCTGCTCCAGTTTTCCATAGGAAGAGCCATCTTGTCTTCTGACACATTACGTAACTCACTTCTATATCCTAGTATTGCTGACTGCTTCCCACTACCAGGATGTAAGCCTCATCAGGGCGGGAGGGGCACTCCTGTTCACTGACACACGTCCCAAGAGTGCCTGACACTGAGCTGTCATGCAACAAGCATTTGTCAAACGACTGTTCGCTCATTAGCTTAGTGAGCGACGTTGGTTTAAAGCCGCTTGAAGCACCCAGTGAAGCTGCTTGAAGAACTCAGTGGAGTGTGATGATGACGTGACAGGGGTGTGCCCACTGACAAGAAGTGTCCGTCAGACCCCGGAACCCCCCCGCTGCCCGGTGCTGTCACCTCGAGGACGAACACCGACTGCAAACCACATCCAGAAACCCGCGAAGTGCGGTGGGTTTTCTCGTCCCCGCTCTGCCTTCAGCTCGGAAAGGACAGTGACTCGGAAAGGACAGTGACTTGGAAAGGACAGTGACTGACTAAGGGAAGTCCTGAGGATTAAGGAAAAGCGGAGGGGAGGGAGCACCTGGACTCGGAGCAGCCCGAGAGAGGCAGGGCCAGAGACAAGCAAGGGGCAGCCTTGTACGCAGCCGGGAGCCCGGGCCACTGCCAGTCTGTGCCCACGTGCCCTCAGCTCTCTCATCGCCCTGTCAGAGATGACAGTGACTTTTCTGCACAGCAGGAAGTCCTCCCCAGGAAAGGGACAAAAGGCCTTGGTGACAATGATGATAAAAATGCCATTCCCACCCATCTAGCTCACTGTTGTGGGAGCCAGTAACCAGCCTCTGCTTGATGAGAAAGTGGAGGCCCAGACAGGGCAGGACACTTCAGGGCAAACAGCTGGCCAAAAGGTGACCTGCAACAAGACGGCAGGCCTGCCCACCTTGGCCGTGTTCCGTGGAGGTGAAGGGAGGAGTGTTCGTTTCTCTGCGTCACCCTGCGTCACCACCTGCTGCCCGGCCAGGGATGCATCACAGCCATGTTGGGGACCTTGCTCCTTTCTTGGAAACCCGACCTGCCCTTGTCCCCACAGAGGTGGGGGCTGTGGGTTTGGGACCCCCAGCTACATATCAAGAGGTAAGTCCTGATTTTCCATGCAGCAGCGAGGAGCTGGCTTGTGTGCCCTAAAGCATGGAGGCGACTGGTCAGGGGACATCAGCACCACCTGCTGAGCCCAGGTGGGAACAGACTGACCGCGTGTTCAGAGGGGTGCAGCCCGCGGGGACGGACGCCAAACCCAGTCCACGAGCGACAGCTGGAGAAGTGGCTTCACGTCCCCTCTTAGGGTCACCCGTGCCAGGGGCCGAGCTTCCCCGGAGGCTGCCCCTGGCCACCCCAGCCTGGTGGCGTTCTCGGTGTAAGAGGTAAGAGGAGGACAAGTGGACAACATTGAAAGGGCCCCAGAACCCAAAGAGAGTAACGCTCATGGTGCATTTCAGTATCGACTTAACCGGGGTTTGCTCCCCACTTCCGTCTCCTTCCCTCCAAGCCAGGCTCCGTGCTGCTCCCTGAGTCATCCTTCTAGAACACAGAGCAGCCCCTGAGGGGCTCTTTACAAGAGGACAGAATGAAATTCCATAACACGAAAAGAGTGGGCTCACTTTCACACTCATGCTCTGTGCCCCCATAAATACTTGTACCCTCAAATTCAAGTCTCCCCAGCATCCTGCCTGCCTCCCTTTGCACACGCTGGGCCCTTTGGAAAACACTCTCTCCTTAAACTTCCGTTCCAGCAAATCGTCTGGCACGACCTTCAACCCTCAGCCCCCGTGTTGCCTCCTCTGAGTCCCTGCAGGCTTTCCACAACCCTTTTACGTCTCCCATAGAATCAATGAATTGATTATTGTCTTAGGTTCACCACGTGAGACTGCCATTTCGTTCTGTCAACAACAGCCACATATTGGCAATTCTGTATGGTAAAAAGTTACTTATTTCTATGCTCATGGGCTACTTGCCATCTGAACTGTACTGGGACAACTGTACCACCTCTTCTTGGACCCCTTAGCGCCTGGCGTGGGAGTGGGCACGCAGCAGGTGCCCAGTTACGTTGGCTGGGAGAGCGGGCCCTGGTACATGGGTTTTGGCGTGCTGCCTGTTCCACTATGTCCCTCTTCCAATGCAACACCAAATCCAGGACTGTGGTGAAGTATCTCACAGATTTTCGTCTCGGCCAAGCCCAGCACCAGGCCGTGCGTTTGTGCAGTCGAGCGGAGCAGTAGGGCACCTCGGAGCATGCAGGGAGTGGGCAAGCTCGCTGCCCTGGACGACTACCTTTCGGGCAGGAGAAACAGAGTCAACAGTCGACGGAGAGGAAGTGGCAGCTGGATCAGGAGATGGAAGGCAGGAGGGAGAAGACGGAGGATGCGTGTGAGACAGGCCTTTAGGCAGCAGTTTATTCTGCACAGAACGGAAACAGAGGCAACTGGTTATCCGCAGGGAAAGGCACAGGACACGGGTCTCCACGATGCAGCCCCACGCCTGGCATCCGAGGGCCGGAAAGACACCCGGGCCTGCATTTCAGGACCGAGCAGACACCTCTGCCTTTGGAGCCCCGCAGGACTGTCTGGGTCCTGGTTACATTTTCTGTTACAACTATTCCGACTCTCTTGTCACACCGAAACAGCTGCAGCAGACCCCTGCCCACGTCCGCCACAGACACCAGAGCTAATGCTCAAAGCCCTCGCTCTGCAGCTTGGTATGAAGTGGCAGCTGCAAACTTGGGAAAGGAGAACCCTGGGCTACTTTGGGGCAGATGGCCCAAGGCAGGGCCTCTGCAGCGGCAGGCAACTATGCCAGCCTCCCGGCACCTAAATGCAAACTAAATAAATGCAAAGCATCCTTCCAATGTCAGTGACTGCTGAGAGGAGAGGACACAGGTCTGGAAGAGACTGAAAGCAGCAGGGGAAGTATGTTCTAGAGACCAGGCTTGCTGCAGGCAAGAGAGCACCTTACTTATACAAGTGCCAGGGGCCCTCACATCACTTCTCTTACCCCCTTGTGAGCACATACTCTGGTTTTCAGCTAGTTTCTAAATAAGTACTTGGAGGGGGCTGTGCTTTCTATTCTAAGGCAAGGCCACTCTTCTTGGCTCGCAGCTGCCTTTGGGGAGAGCAGAGAGCGGGTTGGGGCATGCGTTTGATCTCCTCCTGAGGGTCTCTCTGACCAGGCCACAGGGAGGTTTCCTGTTGTGCTCCCAAATGTCATGAGCAACAGGTTTGCTTCCACCTTAAGGGTATTGTAATGCGATTCCGGCCACTGGCCCCCTTGGTGTTGACCGTTAGGAAGCTCAGTCTATTCAGACGCTGTCTGGCATCTAACTGCAGAATTTCTATTCAGTACCGTTTCCCTTCTGAGCCTACTTTTCTGCCCTGGTTTTTCCTCTGTTCTGATGTATCTATTTATTTAGAATGTTCTCATTTGCGTCTTTTTAAGATACCAGTCTGAATTCTTCAGTGGCTTGGAACATGAATTGTGCCTCATGCATAAAAGCAGGGAGGAGGAGGAACTGGAACTCCAGAGACAAATTCAAGGTCACCTCACTGGACTTTCAACATCTGGATTCCCAGGGGCTCTGAAAGCCCCCCGTTTACCTGCGGGAAATCCCCGTGTCCAAACATGGAGGCAAGGTGAGCCGCCTTCTCCTTAATGTTCTTTTTGTGAAATTCCCTGTTGGCCAAGTTCTGAGCCCTCTTCTGCGGTCAAGGTGAGAAAGGAGAAAGAGAAAAGAGGTAATGACAGAGACTGGGAGGGTCACCTCCACGACAGAGGCGAAGGCAGGCAGGCAGGCCGTCTCACTCACCACACACAGGACGGGAGACAGGACATGGACAGCAGGCGGAGGGGGAGGGGCTGCGGGAGGCAGAGGCGAGGCACAGGGTGAGGCTTCACCTGCAGAATCTGCTCCTCCACCAGCTGCAGCCGCCGCAGCACCCCACAGAGGGCCAGCGCGCCCTGGCGGTGGGCAGGCAGGGCCGCGCGGTGTTCCGGCCCACCCGGCTGCAGGTCAGACTTGGCTCGAGCTCTCCAGGGCCGGCTCGGGCACTCGCCACCAGCAGACACTTGATTTAGCTCTCTGAGCACGTGCCCCGTCACAACCTCCAAGGGGAACTGGGAGAGAAGGGAAATCAAGCTTCCTTCCCTACTGTGGCCCTTCCATAGCTCCCAGGATGAGGAATCTCCATGAGGACCAGGATCCTAGGGCACATCGGTGGCCACCTGAGTAAGGGACCGAACTAAACTCGGGCGCCGACGGGCCACCATCTGCACCAGAATCAGCTGACATCCTCCCTTTACTTATTTTTTAAATTTTTTAAAATTTCTTTTTGTTTTAAATGAACATTGGGGTAACATTGATAAATAACATTAGGTAAATCTGACATCCACCCCGACACCATCAAAACCTGTAGGAGCCTCGTCCTCAGGGCATTTGTTAGAAACAGCCCAGGACTGGGACTGCCTTTCAGAGATTCTGACTTAACCGGTTTGGGGCGGCACCAGATATTGATTTGTTTTAAGAGCCCTTTTTAATTGGAAAAATAAATTGCTCCTTAGGTAATTCTTACACCCATGGACATACAATCATGGCCTTCTATCCACACTGACCTTCACCCTCCACCACCTGAAGCAACACAAAGTTTCTCGTGCTGTTCAGACATCTTTGCATGCTCTGGTCAATGACAGGGATTCTGTTCAAACTCCAAACCCAGGGATGCTGGTGGGAAAAAGCCACAGCCCACGGCTACCGCCCGCCTTGCTGCTCGGGCTCGGGGAGGTCTGCACCACTCCCCAGCCTTAGCCCTTCCACACCTGCAGCCCCTGAGCGCACTGCACCATCACCAACACATTCCCATCAATTTGGAAATCAGTCTATTTAAATGGTCTGCACCTAAAGCTAAGTGCCCCTGGGGCGTCAGACAAAACCTTGTGGTGCGGCCTGTGTTTCCCAAGCAAATAAAGCATCAAGGAGCACAGCAGTGGGCCAGTCGACACCCCTGACTGGCTGAAGATCAAGGGCGTGTACTTCGAGATGCTGCATACTTGGTTATTGTTACTTATATGGGGAGTGAGCCTTTCCAGTGAACCTGCAATCAGCCCTTCTCGGGGTGTGCAGAAGGCCACTGAGCCCACCCTACGGCAACAAAGTTCCCTCGGCCTTCGCCAAGCCCCCAGCCACCGGAAGGAGCCCTACCTGCCTTTTCAGAGGAGGTGATGGGCTGGGTGTGGGCTCCTCCAGCTTGAGACAGTGAGACTTAACAGGAGGGTCAGAGGACAAGCACAGGACAGGCTTACCTGTCCCCGAGACACAGCGTTCCTGAAGGAGGAAGGTAAGTCCGAAAAAGCGGCCGCAGGAAACATAAAGGAAAAGGTGAGTCAGACTGAGAGACTTGCAGGCAGGAAAGGAAAAGCAGCAGCAGGTGGGGCAGAGTTTGCAGGGACAGAGAGAGAGCACTGGGCCCTGCCAGGAAACCTGAACCCTCGCTCTCTGCCCATGTGGACAGCAAGTCCTAGAGTCCCCTCCTTGGGGACAATGTGTGAATCCACAGAAGACTTGCTTTTGGCTCAGCCCCGGGGCACTGGGCAGGCACTGCCAGAGCCCATGCCAGGCCAAATGGAAAAGCTTCCTGCCCACCAGAGGACAGGGATGCTACAGCCCTTCTGATGGAAGACGGCCCTCAGCAACGCTTGAGAACCGCCCGGGACCGAGGCCCCAAATAGGGCAAGCGAGGAAAAAACTCAGTTACAAGTCCCAGGAAAATGGTCCCCTTATCGTAAAACCTGGCTTTGTGGGGAAGGTCATTTTGTCTGGGAGGGGTGTGGTCCTCAATCCCATCAAGACCAGAAAGCTGTCTATGATCATCTCTAAACCTAATTAACCAAGAGTCTGTCCTCTTCATGTGACAGGTGTTCCCCAAAGAAAAACCCATCCCCTTGTCTCAAGCTTTGGTAATGTGACAGTGGCATCCCAGAGGAATTTGGAGGAGCCAAGTGGACCATGCAACACCGACTTCAAGCCAGAGTCTGAGAGAAGTGAGCTCGGGCTGCCGCCTGACAGCAGCTTTGCTGGGCTTCAGCCTCACACTGACCCTGGTCAGACACACAGCCCAGCCGGTCTGACCTGGGGAAACAGGAAGAGGGGCACCGTGAGGGCAACTGGGAGTTTGGTGTGCATTTCCTGCAGGCCCACCAGGATCTAAGGCCTGTGACTCAGTTTCCCCTTGTTTGGACAGGTCTTCTCACCATGGACATAGTGATCTCCCAGGCACCTAGCAACCTCTAAAGCTTCCTCCAGCTGTACTGTCTCATGGCTGGCTGAGAACCAACTCATGGTTGCAAACCCAAATCAAATGTGGGGAAGGATTTCTTCTCCAATGCAGAACAGGCATCAACAAACTTCAGTCCTCAGGCCAAACCTGGCCTGCTACCTGTTTTTGTAAATAAAGTTTTACTGGAACACAGCCACGTGCACTTGTTTAGGGATTGTCTGTGGCTGCCTTCATGCTATCATGGCAGAGCTGAGTAATTGCAAGAGAGACCGATGGCCCCCAAAGCCTAAGCTTACTCGTGATCTAGAAGAACACTCCTTTGAGCCAGGCCCGGCTGGCATACCTGAAATCCATGACTAGCCTGAGTATGTCTGCTGGCTACGCAGTTCTGGTCACTCAGAAGGCAGGGCCGGTGAGCAGCTGAGGGGACTCACCTGCTTCAGGAGGGAGGGGTTCCGAGAGCTCTCCTCAAACTTGGCCAGCAGCTGACTTGCCATGGACTTGACTTTGTTCTGATTTCCACCTTCTTTACTGCTGCCGTCATCTTGACTGGAGCCCAGGCTCCGGCTGGAAAAGGCTGAACGCTGCAAAGGCCAAATCAGTGCATTGGTTTTGGGGTTCCAGAACCTAGGTATCAGGGAGCAGGCCTGGTGGCCGCGGGCAGAGAACTAATTCCTAAAGAAGGATGCTCTCCGCAGTCTGAGGGAGTGAGGCAAAGGCTCCGGGTGATGTGCACTGGTGACAGTGCTCCCAGGGGGGACGCATCTTCCCGAAGATGAACACATCCACACTTGGCAGCCGGACAGTTAGGGTTGGAATCCTGACTTTTATTTCCCAGCCCAGTGACCTTGGCAATTTAATTTCTCTGAAGTTTTCTCATCTGTAAAGTGGGTGTATAACCCTCTTTATGTGGTTGTTGCCAAAGTGAAATATAATAATGAAGTGGTGAGCAAACTCAGTTTCCAAATATATCACGTGGCTGCCAAGAGGTACAGAGTAGAGGGGATGAAGGGAGCAAGACAGTGTCACCGGGCAAGGTACAGGTTTTCATTTCTTTCTTCTCTCCTCTGCACCCCACTCCCAGCTTCAACCTGTCCTGCTCTGCTGTTGCTCTTAAAAAAACTTTTAATTTTGAAATAATTTTAGATATACAGAAAAGTTACAAAGATTGCACAGATGGTTCCTCTGTACATGTAACCCAGCTGCAGATAACGTTAACATCCAGAGCGAGCATGACACTTACCATGTCTAAGCAAGTAACGCTGCTATGACACTATTAAGTACAGACTTGGTTTGGATCACACCTGTGTTTCCACCAATTGCAAGTCATCATCATGTCCCCATTAGTCTCCTCCCATCTGTGACAGTCTCTCCACCTTGTCTTTCTTGACCTTGACAATTTTGGAGGGCACTCGTCAGTCAGCTATTTTGTACAAAGCCCCTTAATCCGTATTGGTTTGATGTCTTCTCATGATTAGAATGGGGTGACTGATTTTGGAGAATGATGTCACAGAGGTGAACTGCTTTTCTCTTTGCTTTATATCGGGGTAGATGATGTCAACGTGACTAATGCCTAGTAAGATGTCGGCTGGCATCACTTGGCTATGCTGTCTATAAAATGGAGTTCCATGTAAGTTTTCTTTAGCTCATCTGCTAAATATAAAACTTGGACAATCACCAGCATTCATTGAATGCCTGTTCCCCTTTAGGGTCTGCTCCCCAGGCCCCAGAAGTATAAATGGCACTGTCATGTTAAGGACAGTCTCCCCGGGAGACAACGAATCTCCCTCAGGAACAGACCGGAATAGACAGACCATTCTTAAGACAACAGAGATGAATTCACTCAGAAGAAATTCATGGGAAGTGGAAACACTGTGTGCATAGTCACCCTGAAGTGCTGGACAAACACTAACCAGAGTCACTCCCCACTTCAAAGTGGGAAATGCAATCCTGTATAGCAATCAATACAGGCTGTTTGTTCAAGGCCAAAGTTGGCCAGGACAGTGGGTCATGCACATAGCACTTCCCAGACATTACTGTGCACATGATTCGCTGGGTCCTTCAAAGCAGATCAGGTTCATTTGGTCAGGGGTGGGCTCTGAGACCCTGCATTTCTAACCAGCTGCCCGGTGATGCTGATGATGCTGGTTCCTGGCCCACTCTTTGAGGAGCAAGAATTGAGAATTGTTTGGTTAAATCTCATTTGGAAGAGCAAACGGCTGGCCTGGAAAACAGCCCAGAGCCATCCTAGAAGGGGCAGGTGCTATCAGACTTCTTCCCACACTTCACTCCTGTGCTGCCATCCACAGGAACAGTACAAACACCCCCTCAGAAAGCCCCAGATGAAAGGCAGGAGAAGACTTCCACCTGAGATGAAGTGCCTCCAAGGTAGCTTCTTGGGAGGAGGCAGGAGCAAATGGCAGGCCCCTAAGGTGAGAGCCAACACCTGCAAAGGGGAAAAGGGAGGCTCTCCTGCCCTGCGCGTGAGCCTCTGCCCCCTCTGCTCAGTGAGCTCCCGAGTCACTGGCTTTTGGCTCACACCAGAGCCAGCGGACGGGGGAGCAACAGCTCCTGTAGGGATCACCCAAGGAAGTTCTAGAAAAGGTTGGGCAAAGGTGATTTGAACTCCCTGGATAAAATGAATTTGTGTACATTTTAAGACATGAACTGAACTCCAGGTTTTTGTGACTAGTGCTTCCCTTTAAGCATCCAGAAAATGGGGTGAGCAATAGGCCTTTCCCCACTCCCCCAAGGTGGGCTGTGTGGCTCTACTCATTACGAAGTTCACTGTGAAAGCCAGTGTCCTGACTCCATCAAGGCTTCCACATGAAACAAGTCACAGACCGAATCAACAAAGTTATAAAAATATATAGCAGTAACACCTCTTCAACCATATAAGGCAGAGGTCTTTTCTAAATCCTATAACTCAGGAATCGATACAGAGGGTGCCAGAAAAGCATATATTTAAGAAAGGAAAAAATTGTATTAAAATAATACTCAATATATATCAATAACAAAAGATGAACAAGTCACATTTGACTCCTGCAAGTACAAGAGGTGCTCAGAGTGGTTACCATCACCATCCAGACACTTCTGAATACGGAGACTTACTGCTTGAGCAGCATTGACCAATGTATCCAGTTGTATCGCTGCACATGCCATTTAAATTTCTTTCTGAATGCCACCAGTGTAGTCAGTTTTCTACAGTACACCACGTCCTTTAAGGTCCCCCACAGGTAGAAGTCAAGAGGTGCTAAGCCAGGAGAACGTGGGGGAAACTCAAACAATGTTCTCAAATTTCAAATACCACTTCAAAATGGTCTTGCGCTCCTCGAATGACAACCACGATTGTGCCATTTTCTTTGACTGTCCTGCCTGTTGCATGGTGACACCAGCATTCATTTGATTAACTCCATCTTTTGAGTGAACATCATCCTACACATTGCTGCCACAATTCAATTCCACTTTGAAAAGTAATACATAGGTAACACCTCTTAAAATGTGTATACATTTTTGGCACCCCCCGGTATATTATACAAACTATCCCATATACCACTGTGTCATAATTATGTCATCAACCAGTAGGCTAGCTAAAGTCGGTGTCCTACAGTTCGCTGACAATATCTGTGCTTGCTTTTGTGGGACTAGGAGCCTTTTTCAAATGAAGTATCTATCTCAGGTCTCTTTAAAGAGCTTCTTAAGGAAGCGGAACTGATAGCCTCCTTTTCTGCTGATCAATTTTTCAGGAGCAAGAGAGAGTCCTGCTTGGTTTTCACAAAGTAGCCTGTCATTTTCTTCTTTCACCAGAAGGTGGCACTTAGGGGCACTGGGACATTGGCCTTGAAGACTGAAAGTGCAGAAAACACAGAAGGTAGAAACATGGCTGGGAGAAAAGGGGGACAGCTGGTGCCTCTTTACTACTCACCACTAATAGTGGTTGCATATTGATTAACACATCTATCATGCTTAGCATGATGTTATATAACATCTTCTTATTTAATCTTTAAAAATCTTGCCAAGCTTCAGAAGTTTCATATGGATCATGTGTGTTTTACAGACATGAGCCCCACCCTGGGAGGTTCTGCTTCTCAAGGTTAGCTGGTAAGTAGTGGAGTGAAAATCAGAACCCGACTGTCTTTCCCTCCAGCCAGGCTTGGAACGAGGGGGTCGCGAGAGAGGCAAGGAAGCAGGTCCAGCACTGCCAGGCAGCGGGCCTCTGTTCACACTGACGCTGCACACAAACCTCATCCAAGCTGCTGAAGCCTTTCCGTCTTCGTTTGTTCATGTCATTGTTCTCTTCGGTTTGGTTGTCCACCTGCAATGGCCAAGAAAGCACGGTGAGTCCAGGGCCAGCAAGGACCGTGGCTCTGCGAATAGCCTGAGACATCACTGGGCATACAGCCATGCCCACCCAGGAGATGGATGCATACACAATACCCTGCAGTGTGACTAATGCCACTACAGAGTTCAGCTCAGGCGCAGTGGAGGGAGCCTCACTCCACCTGGGGAACCAGAGGTCCTGTCAGGTGGGCTGAAATGCCTCAAAGCACAAAGGCTCCCTGCAACACAGCAGGGCAGGCATCAGGGATCTCTCCAGTGTGACCCTGAGCTCAGAGCACTCACAGCCAGGCATGCCGAAGACTCTCAGGGTACGGCCTTACAGAGACCACCTCCTACGAGGAGGTGATATGGGTTCACCTGGAAGGCAGAATTCTTAAGACTCAGAGCAGCTGCCCAGGGATTTGATGAAGTTTGCCACTCAGTCACCATTGCAGCTACCAGCACACAATATTTCATTAACTTCAAAGAAGCATCAGACATGGTCTGAACTAGGATGAGTATAAAGCCAGGTTTGTCCAGGATGGTTTTGATTTATTGCTCCCCTACCCCTAGCATAATTAGTTACAGTGTCCCCCTTCACTCTCCAAACCATCCTGGTTTAGACAATAAATTACACGTTTGCCCTACCAATAACCCCTGACCGTCTTTCTGCTGCCCGAATACGGACATTTCAATCAGGGGAAACTCGTGCTACCCACGCCCACTTCACCTCCTCTGCAAGGGCCACCAAAGGGCCACATATCGTCAGGCTTGTCTACTCAAGGGAAGGAATGGGACTGCACAAGTTGAGCCAGTGCTATGGGCTGGGATGGGGGTGGGGACTGGATTGAGCACGCTACAGGGTAAGCCCATGCTTGTCACTGGGGTTTGACCTCTCTACTACTAGTTACCAGCTGGGGACTGCCCCAAACGGCCAGCCCCCTGAGGACCACGGAGTCATCTCCAGAGGCTACACACCCGCTGCTGGGAGCCTTCTCACAAGCCCACAGCAAGCCCACGTTCAATTCCGGCCTCTATTCCACTCTGGCTGCAGTCGGGAGGGCTGCTGGCCACTCTCTCCCTCAGACCCAGGCGTACAGCCCAGTCAGTCCCATACCTCCTCAGCTTGTCCAACCTCAGAGGATTCTTTTACCTCCCAGCTGTTCTAGAACAACAGTAACACTAATTTTGGATGTTATCATAATATATGAAAATATGTAATAACAAGAATAATGACATCGGAGCCCCTAGCACTGTCTACTCCGGATTCACTTGTTTCCAAAAGAAAGCACCTGCTTCCCCAGTTTTTACGTGTCCCACCACCCCAGCGCCCTCCCCACCACCCCTGCTCCCGCCCCACCACCCTGCGCCCTCCCCCCCATCCCTGCACCCTCCCCACATTCACCAGAACCTTTAATATTTTTAAAGACAAGATTAACCACAGTTTAGTCATTGATACTTGTTTTAAACTTTGACCCTTCCCTTGCCCAGGCAGTGAAAAACAACAGATCAAAGGGCCCTGCCTTCCCTTCAACCTTTTCCTCAGCTTCCAATAAATCATTATTCTGTGAATGGAAATTATTTCCACCCCAACGCTTGGGCCAACACCAAGAGAAACAGATGACCTGATTGCAACAATGTTGGGCCTGAGACGCACAGGCTGTCTGGGCCCCAGCTCGGCGGCCTGTGAATGACTTGCTGGCCGGGAGACCGGTGCCCGTGAAAGTACGGGACGTCCTACCCGACAAGAGCACTTGCTGCATAATCTGAGGGTTTTCTGCTTTTTTTGTTTTTCTACTTTAAATGAGGACTTGGCTTCTACCTCAAAAGGCAACGTATCTTATTTTCTCTTTTGCATTGAACAGCTCTGGGTGTGGTTGTTCCAACAGTGGGAGCCTATGCAGATCCAAACCCAGGATGTTAGCCACAGGTGCACAGAAAGCTCTCCTGGGGGGAAGTATGCCCAGTAGCAGCACCTAGAAAGATTCCAAATGCTTCAGGGGGCATGAAAAAAGTGGGTGGGGGCAACCACAGCTCCTTTGCTTCAGCCTGACCCACTGGACAATGAAAGACATCTGTTTGGAAAGGTTAGCAACAAACAGGATCTGACAATTAAGTTTGTGAACTCATCCTAGAAAAAGTGCAATATATCTCATGGCTCAATATCACTATGGTCACGTTCTAAGTATGCCCCTTTGGAAGCTATGCACCAATGCCAGCACTTAGTTTACCCTTCAAAACAATTTTGGAACTCAGAGCTGTCATTGTATGACCCTTGATGTCCCGAATGTCATCAAAATGTCTTCCTTTCAATATTTCTTTTATTTGGGGGTAAAGAAAAAAGTCATTGGGGGCCAGATCAGGTGAGTAGGGAGGGTGTTTCAATACAGCTATTTGTGTGCTGGCTAAAATACCTCCAGATAGTGCCATGTGAGCTGGTGCATTGTTGTGATGCAAGAGCCATGAGTTGTTGGTGAAAAGTTCAGGTCATTTTTGTCTAACTTTTTCAGGCAGCCTTTTCAGCACTTCCAAACAGTACACTTGATTGACTGTTTGTCCAGTTGGTACAAATTCATAATAAACAATCTCTATGATATCAAAAAATGTTAGCAACATCATTTTGACTCTTGATTTGGACTGATGGAACTTTTTTGGTCATGGAGAATTGTCTGACTTCCATTGTGCACTTTGATGCTTAGTTTCAGGGTCGTATTGATACATCCACGTTTCATCACCAGTGATAACACAACCCAAAACATTGTCTTGCCTTTCCAAAACGTCTTGGCAAACTTTAACTCTCCTTTGCATTTTTGTTTATCAGTGAGCTCCTTCAGGACCATTTTTGCACACACCTCTCTCATGCCAAGATTTTCCGTTAAGATTTTCCTAATTGTTTCTCTATTTTTACTTGGTCTGCTATGCTTCTCACAGTCAGCAGACTATTTTAATGCACAATTTGATAAAATTTTGCAATGTTTTCATCAGTTTTGTTTGTTACTGGCTGCCCTGGCCTCTCTTCATTAGTGATGCTTTCTCTCCCTTCAGAAAAAAACATTTAATCCATTTGCACACTGCCATTTTTTTCATGGCATTATCCTCATAAACTCGGACTAACATGTCCCCGATTTCACTTCCACTCTTGACAAGTTTAACAAAAACTTTAATGTTTGTTTGTTGCTCTAATTCAAGTTCCGACATTCTTGTGATGGCACACAAAAACATGTATCAACAATAATGAATGCCACTCAGTAAGACACCACCACATGTCAACATGATCACAGCTGTGAGACACAGATATACGAGGTTATGAAACCTTCCTGAGTTGTTTGTACAGTGCTGCCCATGTAAGTGCACAGTGTCAAGTTCATAAACTTAATTGTCAGATCTCGTACAATCTCTATTCTGCATGGGTTTATCATGGAAGCAGTGACTCTCAACTAAGAACTAGGTTAAAACAAAAAGGTGGAGAAAATGCCAACCTGAAGATTTATCTTTTTCTTATCTGGATATCTCTATTTGGGAGCCAAAGTTGCCTTAGTACTCCCATCTCCTTGGGCTCTATTTTGCCCTACAAATAATTGGGGTACAAGGAGAAAGAAAATACGTATTATGTTCAGAGAGAGCATGAGAATGAACCAATAACTCACTTCTTTTCCCTATTAGTTTATTCCATCCTTTGTACCCTAAGAACTTTCTTATCATGATTTCCCAATGACTTGAAAGATTCTATATACCAAAAGATATTTATTAAATTAATTGGTGTCTCCATTTAAAAAAACAAACATATACCTGTCAATATGATCATTTATTTGATCAGCACAAAATAACTATGTTCCTATACTGCCTGACTTGATTTCAACCCAAAGCAAACAAACTTTACATTTAGTTAGCTAGTGTAACCTAATCCTGAAGATTTAGATGTGAGTCATAGGAAGAGAGATTGGTCATTGCAGGCAATGGCTTGCTTGAGTAGGGTGGCAGCCTTGAAATTGAGAAAGATGGCCAGTGTCACTAGCAAGAGAGCTCTGTTCTTTTCAATGGCAGAGCAGTAAGGAGTCATGGATTCAAGTTCTGGCACTGATTAGTTCCTGGCTGTGTGACCTTAGGAAAATCACCTAAGTCCTCTGACTTGTTTCCTCACCTATAAGATACACTATCTAGCTCATAAATTGTCCTAAGCATTAATAAAGCCATGTATGTAAAACACTCCTTATAATATAAAATGCTGTGTAAGTGTTAGACACTGTCACTTAGGTTAATGCTAGTCGACAGAATTAGAAAATCTGAATTCTAGTTCTTTGACATTCACTAGTTATATGACATTGCAATTTAATTTTTTTCCTCATGTCCAAATTTCCCCATCTCTAAAATTGGGATGAGAATACATTCCCTGCTTTCCTCAGGAGGTAACATAGGGGACAAATGAGATAGGAAACTGCTTTATGTGTTGTAAAGTGCTGCATCAATCAAGGTTGCTATACCTAACCAAGCACTCGATCCAACTAGTTTCACTCATCTATTTAGAAGACAAGCATCTTCATTTA
Organism: Lyroderma lyra; assembly: GCA_004026885.1. Classification (NCBI taxonomy): domain Eukaryota; kingdom Metazoa; phylum Chordata; class Mammalia; order Chiroptera; family Megadermatidae; genus Lyroderma; species Lyroderma lyra. Next base: position 33,141 of record PVJL010002286.1, read on the forward strand.
ATCAGTGCTTATAAAGGGCACAAATGATCACTTACACAGCCCTTTCCATGTGCCAGAGAAGGTGCTCAGACCTGCAGTATGCATTTGTTTATGGTGTCTTCATGGCAATGCAATGTGATGTTTGTTATTACAATCATTGTGCAGACAAGAACTTTCTGAGCGGTTTAAACATGTACTGAATCCCTAGCTGACCTAAACATGTATGTGTCTGCCTGGCTTCAAAGTGCATAACCATTCTGTAAATCAGCTCAGCATCTCAGGCTGCAGTGTCATGCAAAGGATGGGAGAGAGAGCACCCTGCAAACAGGTGCTGGAGGGGCTGTTCATGGGCCTTGTGCGTGCCAAGTCAGGCAGCACCAGGACCTGGTGCCCTTGATTCTCCTAAACCTTCTTCAAACCTCTGGATTGAGGAGTAGTAGGAACCTAGAGGGGAGCTTTGGTTGCTGGGTGGATGGTTCTGTGAGAGCAGTGGAAAGGGGAGTGAGAGGACTGAGGAAGCCCTCCAGAGGGCCAGCTCCCTCAGGCAGAGTTCTTGCTTGTCCTGTTCACTGTTCTACTCCCAGCTCCAAGAGGAGAACTCAGATAACATAGGCACTCCGGGAATGGGTGTTAAATGGATGGACGCAGGAGGGGCATGAAGAGGAGAGCCAGGAGGGGGACGCGGGTTACCCAGGCCAAACACTGACACGAGTCATGCTGGGGCACTCCACTGTACCAGGGACCAGTGCTGGAGGAGGACTTGGGACAGAACCAGTCAGCTGAGGAGACATATCCTGGGGCCACCAACCTGGCTTTTGGGATGGACTTTTCATGGACAAGTGACAATGTCAATGTTGTGCTGTCCTCCAAGGAGTGGAGAAAACAGAGCTCAGGCACGCTGAGTCCATCTGTAACGTAATGCGCACAGTGGCTTCAGGGGCCGTAAACACAGGCATTACCAACACGTGGCAGGTCTAGGAGAGTGAGGACAGAGACCACACATGTATGTTCAGCTGTAGTGCATGATGACAGGAGCTCTGGAGTCCCCAGTAATTGTCACTGGCCATGAGGCTTTTAGATGCTGACCAGGATCAGAGGCAAATCTGCAAAAGCAGACCAAGAGCCTCTTAAGAGGAAAATACAGGGTCCGGAAGAAGTAACGCCCTTTTTTATGAGCTGGTAATCTATACCAAATCTTTTATTACAAAATCATAAGCACGTAATTTGTAACATAACAGTATTTCACCTACTTAAAAAAGGGTGTTACTTCTCCTGGACAGTGTATAATTCCAAACTCTTTCCCCAGGCATGGGCCACTTGGTCTTCAGAGCTAATGAGTGAACCCCAATATTTACCACCTCCAGAGGGACAGCCCTCTTGGAAGATGGGTAGGAAAGTTACTCTCTAAATGTAAACAAGGTCCTTGGTGAAGAAAAAAGTATATTTTTAAATTAGTTTTTCAAATTAATTTTTTCAGTTACAGTTGACCTTCACTATTATTTTATATTGATTTCAGGTGTACAGCATAGTGGCCACTTACATAATTTATGCAGTGATGCCCTGATTAGTCTAGGACCACCGGGCACCATACATGGTTATTACCGCATCACTGACTATCTTCTCTGTGCTGTGCTTTCCATCCCCAGGACCGTTTTGTAACCACCAATTTGTACTGCTTCATCCCTTCGCCTGTTTACCGTGCCACCCAACTCCCCTCCCTCTGGCGACCATCATTTCTCTATAGCTATGAGTCTGTTTTTATTTTGTTGGTTCACTTGTTGTTGTTTTGTTTTTTGTTCTTTAGATTCCACATATAAATGAGATCATATGTGACAACATGAATGGACCTAGAGGGTATTATACTCAGTGAAATAAGTCAGACTAGGAAAAAAGTAGTATTTTGCCAAATGTTAATCAGTGTTGCTGGGATTTTGATATTACCAAGGTTAGGGGTGAGAGAAAAATTTAACACTAACAGTGAAAACTAGGAGGGAGATAGATTTTTAAGAGTGGCTCAGCAGAGAAACAATAAACTCTCTTCAGATTAAGATGCCACACTGTGAACAGATGTGGGCTGCTCGATTTCCCTATCATGATGCTCCTCCAGAAATTAGTGAGGGGCAGGGAGGGCTGGGAGAAGAGGCTGAGGTCAAATACAGAAGCACCTGTATGGGCGGATGCTGCGTGGGTGCTATGGTGTAGGATCATGCAGCACGGCCTGGCCCACATCCCTAGTCCACAGGGGCACGTGAGCTGGGGCATTCAGGGTTGGTATCTCATTGCTCTGTTACCTCCTGGGTATAACTAGTGGAGTCTGTGTGTGTGTGTATAGTTTCAGGGTCTCCTGTGCAGCCATCTCCTGTGTCCATTCCAAGGGAAACTGGAGTGGACTCAGTGCTCTTTGCTTGTGACAAATATTAAGACCAAAGTGCACTGCCAATAAGTTTCTCATATAAAAAACTGTCCAGATATGAGAAGACGAGATATATGGTCAAACAGGGAGAAGTTTCTTTGAGTGTGGCCCAATCACTGCAATGGCACTGCATGGTGCGCAATATGCTGGGGCAATATGCTTGGTCAGGTGACCAAGGCAGCATGTGACCCATGGCCTTACTGACTCTCATCTCACCCAGAGGAAGCATTCAGTTTTAGGAGAAAGAGAAGGACAAATAATGTGCACACTGGGCACTTAGCGTCAGTGACCCAATCTTTCTACCTATCCGAAGTGCAGGACACATTTGGGGCATAAAATGGGGCTGTGAGAGGGAGCAGGTCTGTGGCTCTTCGCCCTTCTGAAGGTGGACAGCCCATGCTGGAGAGGAATGGACATGGTGCAAAACTGGTCAGTGCTGGCCAGGGAGAGCCCACCTGCTGCCCTGCACCTCCTAGCAGAGCCAGCAGAAAGTGGAACATGCAGTGAGGCCCCAGCAGCCCTGGAGGCCTGGCTGGCCTGGCTGGCTGCTGACTTTTGACCACTTCCAGAGCCAGAGCTGGCCAGGCTGTTGTAATTCGGTCACTCTGTAAACAGAGGTGTGGTGAGTGAAGGGTTTAAACAGTCCTCTCAAGTTCTTCCTTCTGTTCCCAGCTGTGGGCTATGCGGTGGGAGAAACCAGCTGAACGGAGAACGGTGGGAAATGCTCGGCTCAGAGAGCTTCCAGAAAGGCTGCATGGGCTTGCTTGGGCTGGGGTAGCCTAAAGCGGGGTCCTTGACTTCTGAGGAAACACGCCTAGGCTAAGGGGGACTACGCCTATTCCTGGTCTCTAGGAGACAGCTGCTGCTCCGTGGGACATGTGGTGGGTGACTGTAATCCTTATATAGAACTTCTGGAAGGGGCAGCTTGGGGACAGCGTGGCTAGGGGCAGCTCAGCCTTTTAGCTGCTCTGCTGAAAACCCTAGAGGGCCTGTACACCTCCCTTCCCAGCCCCAGCCGGCTCGCCCACTCCTTGCTATAGACAGGGCGTGGCAGAGCTTAAGTATCCTTTCCCACTCTGGAGTTAGCACAACTGCTTGTGACATTCAGGGAGCGTAGACCTCAGTGGAAAAAGTGACCACTGCTCACTCAGCTGACAGAAAGGAGGCCACATGACCCAGCCCCACCCTGGGTGGAGGGGCTGGTAGAGTGTGGCACAACTGGCCAGGGGTTAGAGACCATCAGCAGCCTAGGGGAACTGAGATGTGTAAGGCGATGGGAGGGCTGCCTGCCCTCTGGGAAGGGGAGGCAAGCTCTGTGCCAGTACCTGCAACCTAACATCTCTGGGCACAATAAGCAAGAAAACTTGTACTATCCCCTCCACAGAGATGCCATCATTTAGATCAAATTGTAATGTCTCATTAGGCCCCTTGTTCCCAAACTGTGCACCAAGGCACCCCATGGCACCACAGTAAATTCACAGAGGAGCCACAGGATAGTTTACATTTTCTGGGGAAACATGATAAAGTCCGTCAGGCACCTTGCAAAATACCCCTACCAAGTTATTTGGACTTCACTTAATAAATGGACCTTGTAGGTATTTCTTTAGATCTGAGGGCATGTGAAAAAAATATTGAGACACTGAGGGTACCATAAGTCAGGAAAGTTTGGAAACCTCTTTATTAGGCTCTGAGCCCTTCAAAGGTGAGGACCATATACGTATTATTCATCTCTCTGTATTTTGTCTCCTCATCAAAAACAAACAAAAAATCCAGCCCTGATGTTGACATACAGTAGAGCCCAATAAACTTTTGTTGTATCAATGAATAAAAAAATGATGTAAATGTAGCATCACCATACACTTCCACCACTAAAGGGCCATTGTGTTCCTGATTAAATAAACCGCTTCACAAAGTGAGTGATCGTCTCCTCCTCCCACCTTGAGAGGCAGAGCTGAACCTTCTTACACCCACCTCTAAGTCATTAAAGCTAGCTACACAGTGCCAGGGGGAATTTCCAAAAACAATCAGTTGCCGAACTGATTTACTCATGTCTTCCGGGAGCCCTTTCTCTGTGTAACTCACCAGCACAAACAGACCACGAGAGCATGACTTTCTCCAAACCCCCTTCGCCCGTCCATGTGCAAAAAGAAACTAAACAAAAACCAGGTGGAGACTTACACGGGGAGTCCTCTTCCTCGGAAACGTGAGGTTGAGATAGTTATGAGAAAGGGATGATTTGGCCACGCCGAGGTCAGCATTTTCTCCATAGTTTTTGCCCCAGGAATCTGTCCAGAAGTAAAAGTATGACTGAGATTTGGATTCCCACAGCTCCTCAGGGGTGTCATTGCTAAAAGGTCCCTCCAAAATAATCCCTCCCCCCAGGAAAGATGTGAATGGCCAGGGCAGGGGGCTGATGCAGCTCTATCAGTGACCTCCCAGGGTCACATGGCACCTGCCACACAGACTTACACACGTTGATCTGGGTGGGTGGGGTTCACCCGTTTGGCCTCAAAATGAAAGGAAAAGCATGGGTCAGCCCCAGACAGAGGACACCAGTGTGGAGAGTAGCCAGACATGGGCACAGGGCAGAGTTGGCTTAAGGGCCAAGCAAAGCCGGGTCCAAAAGCAGATCCTTACCCACAGGCTTCAGTGGGGTGCCCCGGAAGAGCTCATAGAACTTGGAGAGGTACATGACCATGCTGAGCTTGTCGGGCTCCTGGGCTGATGCCATCTCTTTGCCTGTGGTCACTGGGGGTATGCCAAACTCACGCTCGGCCACGTCAAATGCCAGCTGGTTGTTCTCCACAGCATCATCTTCATTCAAAGAGTCAAAGTTGCTAGAGAATCCAAACAAGGTGAAATTCAGGGAGAGAAGGCAGAGGTGGGGGGAGGGCAAGGAGCAGTGCCCCAGTCCCTGCCCCCAGTTACCTCCCCTACCCCACTGCCCAGGGAGGCTCAGCCAGGAGAAGATGCTAACCCTGTCCTTCTCACTCAGGGTGGGACCAAATCAGATTTGGGCCATGATAATGTGTCATTGCTGCCTGGGCTGAAAGCAATCAGAAGATGATTTACACTACTCTGAAAATGTATAAGCTCTTCTACTTTAAAATAGTTCCTTTATGTTCTTTTCCTTTTAATTACAAAACTAGCATGGGCTTCTTGCAAAAAAAAATCAAGTTATACATAACATATAAAGTACAAGTGGGAACCCCAGCCCCTTCTCAAGGAACCTTACTTCCTAAGGTACCAACTGATGACCCTTTGGTAGGTTCCCTTTCAGCTCCTTGGATAAATTTGCTCATGGTTAAGGTTACACTGCACACATTGATTTAAATATGTTATCAACAGATGTATTGTGCTTTCAACATCACAATGTACTTCCACAAACATAATCCAATCTGCCTAATGAACCTGACATTATTCCCAATTTATAAATGAAACCAACTCAGAGAAGACGAGTGGCTTGCCTAATAGTGCAGAGCTAAGCAACCTGGGTCACAAATCTAATTGTTTTGGCTGTAAACGCTCACACTGGTCCCCAGAATTAGGTCTTGCCCATCATTCCTCTCTTGGGGGTAGAGCTTCAGGTGCAAATGCTCCAATTTCCCAGGTGTGGTGAGGGAGTGGGCAAGTGGGACAAGTGTAATCACTGCTTCTGGGTCACTTTTGCTCCCCACATATTAGGAACACGGATCAAACAAGTTGCGGGCAGAGTAATCAGTGAAAGGGGAAAAAAGCAAATTTAAGAAAAAATTCAAATAAAAAATATGTAAGAAGAAATGAGAAATTCTAAACTAAGTTCTGAAGATTCTGCATCTAGTATGACAGGCCTGGTTTCCCTTGTCTCCAGGGTCTCCGTGGGCCATGAGGGCTTTGGCAGGTCCAGCCTGGGCCCCAGACTCACATCAGCTCAGGCCGGAAGTGGTGGATAATGGCACACAGGGCCAAGCCACTCCGCCAGGATGTGGTTAGGTCGGTGATATTGACATGCTGGTAGCCCTCGGTCTGCTGCTGACACCAGGTTAAGAGCTTGCTGGGCCGGATGTCTGACTCTGCAATAAGGGGAGACAGATAGTGGTAAAGTGTCCTGGGGAACTGTCAACAGACCCCCATGGTCCCCCTCTGACTGCCACCAACGCTGGGGACCAGGAGAAACAGCACAAGGCAAGGGGCCCTATCAAAAGCATGGCAGCAGGGCAGGATGCTAGGGCAGGACACTGGAACAGGAAGTGTGCTCCCCTGACATCCTTGCTGGCCAGGCCCCGTTTAGAGGCTAGGGACAGAGTTGAGGACAGCATAGCCTCTGCCAACATCTCATGCGACGGGGAAGACAGACACGGAAGTGGGTGATGATGACACAGTGCTGCAATGGCAGCGAGGCAGGGTGTCAAGGGAGCACGTGGGCGGGTGTCCTGCCCTGAGCCTGCCAGCACAGGGGAACCCGCCAAGGAGAGTCACTACGGAGGTCCATTGAGCTGCTTCTTGAAAAGTGTCTAGCAAGTCATCAGGAGAAGAAGGCATTCTGGGAAAACAGAAAGGACTGCGCCAGGGCAAAGCTCTAGGAAATCTGCCATGTGTGTGTGAGAGGGTGAACCACAGGGCTGGCAGCAGTGGGGCATGTGGTGTAGGGAGGTACACTTGAATTTGTCCCTTATGGGAGGACGTAAGGTCTGGGCAGGTGATGGAAGACAAAGAGGTCTCTAAGCAGGACAGTGGCCTAAGCAAAGGCTCCCGGATGCTGAGGGAGTATTCATTGAATCATCCCTTCCCCCTGCCAGTGGGCACTGGCCTGGTGCCGGTCCTGTGCCAGGCCCTGGGAGACGACGGGAAGAGTAGAGCACATGGAGCGTGTCACCTAGCTGGGGAGACAAGACTCTCACACTGCACACTGAAGGGGAAAAAGCAAGGCCCAGCGAAGTAGCTCACTGGGACGTGCTGAGCACCTGACACCTAGTAACTCCTTCATAACGGTGTCACTGTAGGGTGTCATTGCCTTGGTTTTACAGAAACGAGAACTGAAGCACAGAGGGGAGGAGCCTGGCCAAGGTTACACAGGTCGTCGGAGCACAGCCAGCTGGCCACCGGGCTTTGCTCCCACGGCCAGCCAGCAGGCCTCCTCGCAGGAAGGTCCCCCCAGTGGCCCCCCTGGGGGCCCAGCACGGTGGCTTACCCCGCCTGGAGAGGCCGACAGATCTTCTCACTGAGCCCAGCCTCTCGAGAGGGGATTGGTGCAGCTCCTTAGTGATGTACAAGTGCTTCACCTACACGCAAGAGAGACCATACAGCTGACCACGTTTCCCCTAAATCCTGGTCTCAGGACCTCCGCACCCGATCCTCTCCACTTAGTGTCGATCACCCTTTTTCTCCACGTCTGGACCTTCAGCAAGGCCACCCAGGCCAACTGAGACACAGAACAACGCATCTCAATCACCTACCTAAGAATGTGGAAGAACTCAAGTGTAAATATACGTCCTTGGCTAATTTTAAAAATTCATACCATTTTTTTGTGTGCTGTTGACTGAAGAGATACGGAGCTGAATCAATGGGGAAAAGAAAGCAAAAGGAAAGAACCATGGATGGAAAGGACTCCATGTTCAGCCAAGCAGACTATTTGGGAGAGGCATGCTAGACAACACGCAAGAATGGTGACAAACATATGTAAATGTATGTACATATGTGACATGTGCTTACACATTTTCTCTTCCTCTGCTGTGGGCTAAAGACATGCTGACTCTATGTTACTCCTGTGGCTCTCCTAGAGAGAGGAATTTGTCCCACTTTTGGGCCAAGAGGCATTGGTGGCCCTGGTCCCAGGGATGAGCCAAGACTTTAGGTGACCCCTCTTTCCCCTCACTCAGGGCGGGGTAGCCCAGACAGAGCCCCAGGGAAGGACTTACCTGATGGGGCCGGACGCAGTTGGAGTTGAGGTTCGGGTACCGTGTCCCTGGGTCCAACGTGTACTGCTCAAAGTTCTTGTTGATGTTCTCTGGGGTTGTCTGAGGTAACAGCCGGTAAAGACTTTCCCTGGAGAAAGGCAGGATCCAGGGTCAGGGACTGCGTGCGAAGCCTCAGACCTGTGTTCCCCCACCCTCACCCCACTCCATGCCCTTTCCTGCTCTCGAGGGCTTCCTAGGTGTATTTGTACAACCTTCCCTGCAATGCCTGGCCCTTGTGGTTCTTGAGATCTGCAAAGTAGGGGAGGGTCAAAGTGGGGAGAGGAGGCAGGAGGGAATCTGGGAGAATGGGATGCTGGCCTCCTTCCCCCACCTCCCCCCAGCAGAGCTGGCAGCACGGCAACCTGTGGTTTGGCTATAACTGCCACTTAGCCACACTGCCTCCTGTGGCCTGTCCCCGTGACCATAGGCCTCCACACCCGAGACCAGCAAGGGCCTGTCCCCAGCCAACAGACAGCCCTGACTTCTCCCAGTCCACCAATTGTCACAGCCACGTGGCAACAGCAGGGGTCTGAGAGGAAGCCCAGGCTCTCAGCATGGGAAGAGGGAGGTCAGCGATCAGCCCCTACAGGGCAGGATCCTCAGCACTCTGACAGAAGCTTCCCATAAACCTCTTTGGGCTCCTGGCGACTGAGCAGTGCAGGGAATCCCACTTCAGGGTTACCCCTGAAGATTTCTCTTTGGCATCCAGTACCTAAGGTTCTGGCCCTCAGCTTCCCTGGGGACCCTGATGAGGAAATATAGCCACATATGGGAAAGCATATGCGAGGACACAGGGGCTCATATGGCCAACTTCACTCCCTCTCCTTCTCCTGCCTGCACTTCAGCCCGGCCCTGCCTCTGGCTGGGAGCCCTGCTGCCAAAACTCACCTTTCAGCCAGGAGCTCCAGCGGGGGAGTGCCCTGGTCCCAGCTCTTCACCATCCACGCCGTGTCAAAGGCAGCCAGGAAGCCACGGGCACAGCCTGTGCCCATGGGCCAAAAGGGCTGCAAGAGAAAACATGCAAAATTCCTGTGGGTGCCAAGGCCTCCCCGTGTGCTGCCCCATTCTGTCCACACTCTCCGCCTGCCAGGCCCACACGAGGCACTGGGGACACGGACAGGTGACGGGGTGGCCCGCTGACGTTCACCACAGATACAAATATCTGTGGCATAAGCCCTATGCAAAGGGCTATGACACAGGAACAGCAAAACTCTGTGCGACTCAACAAGGGCGGAGGCCAATTCTGATCCTTGGGGAAGGAGAGGGAAATAGGGAATCCTTCATAAAACAGTTGCATTTATGCTGGTTTTAAAGAATGGATAGTATTCTGATCTAGATCCTTCCAAGAATAGTGGGCAAACAAACAAATACCATACTTTTCCGTGTATAAGACAATACTTTTGACTAAAATTGTTAGACCAAAGAGTGGGGGTCATTTTATACACAGGAGTAAGTGGTTGAGAGGGTTTCTTAATGAGGGGTTAGAGAAACAGGGGTCGTCTTATACATGGGGGTGTCCTATACACGGAAAAATCCATTAGTGAGCAGAGGCTTGGTGGCTGGACTATGATGGAGACTGATGGAAGAAGTATCCATCTGGTTTGGGTGTCGCAGAGATCACGGGCGACAGCACGGAGTGGGAACGCTGAGCAGTGGGGTGCAGGAATGGGGTACTGAGTGCTTAACCAAGGAGCCTAGGTTATGGTCCACACACGCTGGTGAGCAAAGATAGCTTCAACAAGCTCAGTTCTGACATAACTGTTCCACGTGCATTCTAAGCATGGTTTTGAATTTGTGGCTTAATTTGGGATTAGTACATAAACACTTGCAGGTTAGTGCTTACATTAAAGGTCAAAATGTATCCCCTCTGAAAGCATTTATCAACCCAAGGATCCTAGCATTTGCTGATCTTCTATGAAGAAGTTTGAGCAGGGAGGCCATGGACAGAAACTGGACTCGGGGCCCACATGCCTTTCTTGCTTCCTGTACGATTCTAGGTTGGAAGGCCACAAAGATGCACCCACACGAGGAAGAAGTCTTGGCCTAGCTGAGGGTCCACATGACCTGAGGAGAATGAGTGTAAAGTCCAGACCAGGGTCACCTAAATTTGTTCTTCAACAAAGAGGTCAGCCCAGAAGAACCTCAAGGTGGGAGAGAAAGCTCTCTTGCCAGTACACAAGCAGAACCAGCTCCTCTGAATTTAGGGGTAGGGCAGGCTCCAAGTCCTGCCAACTGGCTGCATGACAGCAGATGTCACCAGCCAAAACAGAAATTCAGGAAAGGAACCTGTCTCCTAACAGGAGTGTAGGGGCTCCAAATGCACGTCATACCTCAAGCAAGCTGTCGCCCACCAGGGCCACGAGCAGCTGGTGTGACTGGCGCTCACGCACCAGGGCTGCGTTCTCGGAGGCATACATGGAGGTGAAGTCGAACACGGCCACGTCGGGCTGCCCGTAATGGTTCATGGCAAAGTCTAGAGATGGCAGCTGGTAGTTGGTGGCAAAGTCTGCAGCTTCACGGGCATATGCAAGCAGTTTGTCCTGGTTCACATTGTCTGCGCACAGCAGCATCTCTGTGTCCATGTAGTCCTGGGGGGAGGACAGGAGCACAGTGCAGCAATCTGCCCCTTTACAGGGCAAGGATTCATACCTACTTCTCACAGGAGGACTTGGAGTGGGTTTGCACCATGGGGCCAATCAAAACAGAAATAGGAAATCGGGGCCAAGAGAATAAAGAGGAACCAAATCAGCCGTCTGTGAGGATTAGAGCTGTGATTAAGCATCACACTTGGCTTTGAGCTTCCTGGCATCCAGGGCAAACGGGAAATGTGATATATTACAGGGCTTTCCTTATCAGAAAGAAGGAAACATAGACATTCCGTAAGGGAGGCAATTTTTTCCTGGCATTAAATTCTAAAAGAACTGTCTGACGCAGGAATTCCAGCAGAGACACTGTGGTAATGAACAATGTACTCAATCACGGTCTGGCCGCAAACGTAGAGGCATACGTATTTCATAGGGCTGGTTCTCGTGGTAACCTCAGTAAAATTAAAAGACAAAAGAGCAAGCAAGAGAGTGATTTTATAACAGACTAAGCTAAGTGAACGTGGTGCAAATTTGCTGAGTATAGGAGTCAAACAAGACCAGGAACGAAAGGGACACTTGGCACAACGCACTTTCTCTGCAGAACCAGTTACCCCTTTAATTAACAGGCAGAAGGCTACTGGGGGCCCCAGGTTTTTCTCACCGTGTTACTGCCTTAGAGGACCAGGACTCCCTTCCTGGAGGGACACTGGTAGTGAACGCTAGGAAGCCTGTCTCCCAGTCAAATCTGTTCATCGTGAGGCTAAAGAGACTAAAAGGCTAGCGTCCCCAAGAGGGGACACAGAGGACACCTATCCCTGGGGGTGGGGGGACAGAGATGAGTGTGTATACGACCAACACAGGCCTCAGGGTCATCAAGAGGGTCAAATTCCACTTCCTCTGTTCAGCAACTGCCTACATTTGGGCAAGGTATTGAACTCTTCTGAGTTTCACGTCTGTACTTATAAAACAAGAAAAACAAACTCCAGTTCACAGAGCAAGGTGAGGACCAAATAAAACTGTGATAAAATCCCCAGCACATGGAAAGTACTCAATGAATGGAAATTCTTATCACCAAAAATAATAATGGCACAAAACGTAGCCTGCGGTGAAGCGCATCCTGGACCCACCCAAGGTGCCAGCAGGAGACCCTACAAAAGCCTTAGAAGGCACAGCCTCAGCTACACAGTGACCTACTGGGTCAGTTTTCCCAGGGGCCATGATTTCAAACACCTTGTTCTGGGAATTCTAATATATGCGAACCACGTCACCCACATTGCACCCAGCATTGGCCCAAGAGCCTCTTGTGAGCTCATGGGTGCAGGCTGGAGCTCCTGTTACTGCTTTCCTTTCTCATACCTGCTCCTACAGTCACATGATCGGTCACTTTCCTCCCTTGAAGGAGAAGAATGAATGCACAGGTCTCAAAAATCTCCCCCACCAAAGCATGCTGCCAGCACCCCTGAGGTGGGTCAGGGGAGAGGAGAATGTGGACACCATGGAAGGCAACGCCTGGTGCTGGTGCCCCAAGCAGGACTGCAGGGACCTGGCAAAGGGAGCAGGCCCCCAGAGCACAGCGGGATGACAGTCCACCTGGGCCGGGCTGCTGGGAGGAGCTGTGGGGCTTTTAGGGCAGGAGGTCCCAGGAGAGTGGGTGGATGGCAGAAGCAGACGAGAGAGGAAAATGTGGGAATGGGGTTCAAGGAAAGTGAGCAGACCTGGGGAAGTAGTGCTAAATTCAGATACAGGCAGGGCATGAATTTGGGCCCCATTTGCCACAGGCCTAGGGTACTGATGAGAGGCAGGATCCCAGACAGAGAGGTGGCACAGTAGAGCAAAGCAGCAGAAATGAGCAAAAGTGGGTAATGCAACAGGAAGAACAGTCACCCCAGGTGTTGAGCTGGAAAGAGGCTGTAGACCAGAAGCAAAGTCAGGCAGTGCCTGCCCAGTGACCATCTGTGATGCACGGGCACCCCACACACCTGGCAGCCAAGTTGCCCTCAGGGTGAGACCAAGCCTGCAGTGTCCAGGAACCCTAGCCCACATACATGGGCCAGCAGAGGCAGGGTCCTAGCTGGTGGGCCACCCTCCTTGTGGGAGAGAGTAAGATGGACACAGCTAGGAGCCAAGATGGATAGTTTCCTGAGGAGGGACTCCCCTCTCCCTTCGGTAACCATAGAAACAAGCCCAGAGATCTGCAGGAATAGGTGGGGAAGCAGGTCAGTCACGTCACTCAACAAACATTGGCTCAGCACCTCCCGTGTGCCTCTAGGAAGATGCCGACCCACCCAGGGAGAGGAAACAAGAGAAAAATGTTAACTGAACTGGCTCCAGGTAGGTGGGTCAGCTCCAAGCTCATGCAAATGCCACAGAGCCTGGCTGGATGCCTAATGACAGGCCAGAGCCCTGGAACAAATGGATGTCCAGTCCTCCCAGGTCCAGCCTCCAATTTCTAGACAAGAGTTCATGTCTTCTACCTACAGGCCCCTCAGCACCAGCTCGGAAGATGCCACCAGTGTCCCTGAGGGAGAAGGGAAGCCTTGGTGGGAACAAGCATGGGCCTGGGATCATGGTTATCCTGGTGGGACCAGAGTGAATCATTCTCATCCACCTGTGCTATGACAGAGAACCTGAGACAGGAGTATGGAGGGGCTGTGACAACTGCCAAGCAATTATGGCACCACAAGCAACATGTCGTGACCCGTGGATGACCTGAGAGAGCCTGAGCATTACAGAAGACTGGAGTATTCAGCCAGTGACAGAGGAAACCCAAGTCACACCTTTCCTGATCCCCTGGGGTGGGCTGACAAAGGCCTGTCCAGTCTCTGCAGAAATGCCCACTGTACCTCTACGCCTGGACCCCAAATAGTCCTTCATTATCTGACACAGGCATCCTGACAGAGGAGCACCATCGGGAGGGACACGTGTGGTGCAGGGAGGAAGGGAGCACCGCCCTGCCTCTCACGGGCCGGGTCACTTGTAGGGCACCAGATGTGGGCCCACTGCGCACACGGCTGCTGGCTCTGCTCGGTCAGCTTCGTTCGTAACCGCCTGTGCAGCAGCTCAGGCTCTCAACAGAGCCCTGACCAACGTGGGAAAGGCCCAGGGGAGGGCCGGGTTGCTAATGCCACCTGGCGGGCTGCCCGCACAAGCTGGCGAGAGGATAGACACATTCTTCTCTGACAAGCAGCCATGAATGGTCCCCGTGCTGCCTGGGCTGTAGGCTGGTACTGGAGAGCAGGCTCACCCTGGACCGCATGACCTCAGCTAGAGGCTAGATAGTGGCGGTGGCGGGGACAGGGGCCCTGGAAAGGTCGAAGACCTGACCAAAGAAGCTTCCAGCCCAGGGCCCACCCCTCCATGGTCCTTCCTACCAACCCTGCTCTCTGGTTAAGCAGGAAAATGCAGAGGCCAGGAAGCCAGTGGGACAAAAATAACCGCCAGTGTCCAGCCTGGGTGGCGAAGTTATGGAGGGACTCTACAACCCACCACATGCTAGGCACGGGGCTGGGCACTCTGTATGTTTTTAAATGTCCTCCTCCAAACAACCCTTTCAGACAGGAACCTTTACTTGTTTTCTGCGGATAAGAGTGAAGTTCAGAAAGGTTAAGCAGCTTAGTCACAGTCCTGAGTCAATATGTGGCAGAGCCAAGGTTCAGCTGAAGTCTTTTTGACTGCAACAATTGAGCTTTTCCCCCACACCATGACAAGGGGGCCATGGCGTGATTTTCACAAGTGAAAATGTCTCTGTGCCCCACTAGGACAAGGAGCCCCCATGTGCCTCCACATGCTGTGCAATCTCCCAGAAAAGCACGCAGCACTGGTTGAGACATGGGAAGGATGAGACTCGGCTCATCTCTCGGGAGTAACGACTCCCACTGACACCGGGGTGAGGAGCTCCCCGCCCACAGCACACCCGCACGTGTTAACGTGGGCTCCTTCATCCAACACTCATGTGACACCGAGGAGAAAGACTGGTTGGCGGTGGTCCCTTCCCTCATTCCCCCTTGTTCTGTTTCTGGCAGGATGATGTCTGCTCCTACACTCCCTGATTCTGCCCAGCTCAGGTCACAGAGGGAAAGACAGGACATCACCGCCAAGGGATACGTACATTGATGATGACACCTTTGTCGAGCAGGCTCTGCTTCTTGGCGGTCATGACAAAATAGTGGGTGCAGTCCTTGTAGTAAACAATGTTCTCAAGATCAATCCCTGAAAAGAGAAGCGATCAGGGACTCAGCACCACTTGCTCCGTGCCTAATGTGCCAGCAGCTTGACACTGCCCCGTTATTTACCTGCAGAATACTCATGTTAGACAAGTGTCTGAGATCTACAAGGCTGGAAAAGTGCCAGTATTACCCAAGTCAACACAGCCGGCTTTTATAGTCCCACGGGGACACTGTTTCTTTCCTTTTACATTGAGATGTAAGGGACATACAACATCATGTATGTTTAAGGTGTGCAACATGTTGATTTGATACATTTAGGTTTTACAATGTGATTAAGGCACTATTTCTTTGACAACTCAAAAATGCTTCGGGGTTTTGGACTAGCATTTCCAAGTCAGAGCTGAGTAAATGCTGCAAAAACACGAAGTGCTCCCCGTGACAGGGCAGCCACACACTGACGGAGCCAGGATTTGAACCCTGGCCTATGTGATTGCAAGTCCCACCCACCACACCCTCCTCTGTAAGCCCGGAGATGTAAAGAGCCGCAGGAGCTCTCCAAAGACTATCCAAAGTGATGTATTACCGTTTCCTTGCTGTGTGTGAAAACCCAGGTGCTCTGGGAGGGGCAGCTCAGGTTAGAGGGCTGGGTTGTACCTTTGAGCACTTCCCACCAATTGCAGAAACACTTTATAGACTGGGTTTCTGCATTTAAAACAATGTTGTGAGATGACAGCTTAGCCCAGTGGTTCTCCAAGTGGAGTCCTGGGCCAGCAGCAGTGTTGCCTGAGAATTTACTGGAAATGTGAATGATCAGGGCCCAATCCGGACCCACTGGGTGACCCATGCTCTAACAAGCCCAACAGGGATTCTGATTCACACCCAAGCTTGAGAACTACTGGCTCCGCTTCTTTGAAGGGAGAGAAAGGAACCAGTGTGTGGCAGCTTATCAGAGTCAACACAGAGGGGTCCTGGGTAACCATAGGAACCACTTTATGACCATTAAATAGGAAACAGCCATCAAAGCGGAGCCTTCCAGAGGACCAGGGAAAATTCAGCCCTGTCACCACACGATGGGCACTGTTGTGAAACAATGGCCAAAGGTGACAACCACAGCCAAGTGTAAAGGAAGCTCACAGAAACATTTGGAAAAACACACTCAATGTCCTGCGATAATTTATATTTGGTGATTTATTTGAGTGTTTTATTGGTTTTTGAGGGGAAGGGAGGGTTGGAGGATTCTTAAATCATTCGAAGAGATAGAATATGCTGGAAGGAAATACTTGTTTTTAAATAAGATAATGCAACTGTGGGAATATTCAAAGGGTCATGCAATGGGCCCACGTCACTGTAGCCAGGGAGAGGCAGAGTTGGGCTCGATAACAAACCCCATTCCTAGAAAACTATCTTAACAAAATCATCCAACAGGCACCGTTTTAGCTGTCACAGTACAAAGTAGAGAGGTCGAAATCAGAGCTTAGCAATTGTTTTTTTCTGTAAAGGGCCACAGAGTAAACACGTTGGGCTGTGGGACATCCAGCCCGTGTAGCAGCCACTCACAGTGAGGCAGCCACGGGCAGTATCTAGGCAAGGCTGTGTCCCCATAAACCTTTATTTATGGACACTCAAACTTGAATTTCATTTAATATTCAACTTGTCCCAAAGGACTCTTTTGATTTTTCTTCAGCCATTCAAAACTATTAAAACCATTCTTAGCTAGAAGGCAATGCAGAAACATGTGGCCACTGGTTTGCCACCCCGTGGCTGAAATGCTTAAGCCGTGACAATACAGCTACTTAATGAGCTCTGTCGCCAAAATCTACCCTCAGGAGGATGAGCCTGCAATATGGACAATATTTAAAAGGTGATAGTGAAAGAGACAGCAGAATAACAAAGCGTACAGCACTACGATGAGAGCTAGATGCATGTAAAAAGTAAGGATGCAGATGGAAAATGACCGAAAAGGAGCTCACGAAAACGAGGACTGTTTGTGTACTAGGGGCCGTTGGGTGTGGATCCTTTGTTTTTAGTGCGAAGATTTAACACTGTTGTTACATTGCCTGTTCAAGGAGAAACATAACATTTTACGTCAGGTTCAAAAGGAAAAGAGCCTGGAATTTACTTAACTGGAAGCAGGTAAGAACATCCCCCAGGCTCCCCTCAGCCTGCCTGACCCGCCCCCTTCCTTAGAGACCGGCTGACATATTGCCAGTCTCCCCTCACAGGACATGAGCTCCGAGAGGGGACTTCTGTTTGCTTGGTCCACTGCTCCACCTCACACCCTTGAACAGCATCTGGCACCTAGGAGGCTTTCAATACATATTTTTTGTAAATATGTATTGAAATATGTAAACGAATATTTCTTTCCTCAAGGCCCACACTTGGGGGACAACCGATGCCCCTGGGTGTGTCGTGCTCCCCAGGCATCCCTGGGCACCCCCTGGGAGGAAGGGCAGCGGCACACTGCCCAGGAGCACCTATGCTTTTCCAGGGGGCACACACAGGTCACTGGCTCCACCACTCCCAGCACTCCCTGAATTGCATGCTGAGCTCCTGCACGGACCCACCGGCCTTCATGAAGACGGTTACTGCAGGCGTCCCTCCCTGGACAGGAGCCACTTCAGGAGGGGACCATGCCAGCCTCGACTTTATATCCCATGACACTCAGCTCTAGCACATAGTGGGCATTCAGTAAATGTCTCCCAAGTAAATAAATGTGCATCAATATTCATGCACAACATCGAGAACTTTCCCTCAAGCATCCCTCTTGTCCTGAAAGGAATCCTGCCCATTACTGTCCTAAGGAGAAATCTCTGCTTCCACCTAATCAGGGTGAGTCTCCCAGCCCCAAGAGCCAGGAGGCCTAGCTGCTCGGTGGGGCACTTTAGGAAGAAGCGCGGACAATGGCCTGGTTCGGACAAAGGTGACGGTCTCACCAGTTTCTTCTTTAAGGTCCTGGAAAAACTTCTGGTTGAAGATGAAAGCCACGCCACTAATTTCTTCCACCTTGGCCTCCGCCGTGCTGTTTCTGTTTATGAAGTTGGCGGTGATGGCGATAGCCAGCTTCCCCCGGAATTCTTTCCTTCTGAACCCTGCGCGGGGAAAAGGGAAGACGTGGGTCTTTCTTCCAGATTTGGTGTGAAAGCTGCAAATTACCAAGAAAGCTATTCTCAGATGCCCCACAGGCCCAGAAAACCAGAATTCTGGATGTCTAGCGAACCGAGGCAGGCAGAAACGCCGAGATTTGCACCTGAGCAAGAAACACGTCAGCAGAGGCCTAAGTCACTGGGACCTTTCCCTTTCCTGAAATCTGAAGGACCCATTATCCTGGTTAGGCTGTGACAAACAAAAGGCTACAGTGACGTTCTCTCCAGGCAGTCACAGGGTTGGCCAGCTAAGACGTGTTAGGAATTGTTGCTAGGTATGCTCCTGAAAGACCCATGTGCACGTTAAACTTACACAAAATGACTTTGCTAGCATTTTTTATGTTTTTCCCCTTTGAAAAGTAGGATTATGGGAAAGGACAATTTATAAATTTTCTTTCTATCTTAAGTGCACAGTGACTAGCACTTAGTACACACTCAGTAAGTGTATAATGAATAGATGGCATTCATTTAGTACAGTGATTCCTCAGGGTTCTTATAGTTTTCAACGGTTCACATTGAAATTGCTTTTTAATGATGGTAAGAACTATGCACTCAAGTGCAATGTGGGTCCCCACCACCACCACTACCACGCACACACCAACAAACAATTCTAGGACACCAGCTGGGAGTTCCATAATTCTTCTCAATTCTGACATGGTCTATGCAGAAAGAGCATCAGATTCTACAGGTTAAAGGATCAGTACCACAAGACTGTGCCCCGCTTCAGATATCAATTGCAGTCCATGTTTCTGACCCACTAGCTAATAGATTGGAGGTTCCAAGGGGCCTCTGCTTGGGTCTGATTAATTTGGTAGCACTCACAGAACTCCGAGAAACATTTTACTTACTCGATCACTCAGGAACAGCCAGATGGAGAGATGCATAGGACAAGGTATGAGGAAAGGGCACTGAGTCTCCACACCCCCTCAGAGCATACCACTTTTCAATGCAACTCCACCCTCTGCCCTCTCCCAGGAAGTCAGGGGGTGGGACCGAACGGCCAATCCTCTAATCACATGGTTGGCTCCCTGGCAACCAGTTCCTGCCACATCTTTAGGGGATTTCCAAAATGCATCTTATTAATATAAATTCAGGTGTGGGACTTGCTATGAATAGGGAGACACCCATATTACCCTTATGGCTCTGAAGGGGTTTCAGGAACTGCGGGCAAGAGAGCAAATATTGTAAAAGAAAATGCTCGCATTACTCTAACCACTCAGGAAATTCTTAAGGTTTTAGGAGCTCTGTGCCACAGAGGGACAATGATCAAATATATGTTCCTTCCTATAATCTCACAGGTGACTACACCGGCAATAACAAGCAGGTGGTCACACTTCAATGGACCATATTCTAATTCCCTTTCTTTTTAGCATCTGACTATTTCTGTCCTCCTGAATTTTCCCTCTGCTCCAGACACTGCTGTTCATCTCCTTAACTCCAGGCACTCCTCCTACTATAATAGCAGCCTCACTGCACTCGCTGGCTGGAACCTTTGCCTTCAGACACCTCTGGGAATTCCCTTCACACTCCCTCAGCACATAATCAAGCCTCATGCTGATTCCCAAACCTCTCTGTCAAAAGCCCTTTGACTAAAAATCTTGGGTTTCTATTCACTTCCACTCCTTTAGGTTGTTCTTAATTAGACCTTAGTCAAAATGATTAAAAGAAAAAAGCCAATTATTCTCTAGTAATTTTTTAACTAGGGTGATTTTGCCCACCATAGGGCACTTAGCAAAATGTGGAAACACTTTTTGGTTGCTACAATTGGGGTTGCTGCTTGTGTCTAGTGGGAAGAGGCTAGGGATGCCACTATAAGTGTCCTACAATGTCTTAGGGACAGTCCCCAAGACAAAGAATTATGTGGCCCAAAATCTCAATAATGCCAATTGAGACACCTTGCTTTAGTCTACATTCTTGGTCCTAAGTTGCTCAAATGGCTCTCCTCCTTCTCACCCTTCTGTTCATGTTCACAAAATGCCAAACTATATACAAGCAGAGCATGAAAGCTGAGTTTTCAAATACTCAGACTTACAGTTGTCTCAAGCCATCACAATGGCCCCATATACTCTAACAACACAACATCCAGATTGGCAGCTTCAAAATCCTTTGTCAGGTAGTTGTTATTGATTGTGTGTACGTGTGGAGGGGGGGAGTAGATATGAAGGGGATGAGAGAGGAAGAACACCGGTTGCACAGCAAGCAGGAAGGGCCTTGGCTGGCCCACCTGACATCTTGAACTCTCTAAGATCAGCCCCATTTCAGGCAGTGTGTTATGGGCTCAGAGAAAGTGCCTTCTTGGTCAGACATGTGTAGTCTGCAGCCCTTGAGCTGGGCATGGTCAAAAAGCAGGCCTGTGCCCAGCTGAAGAGATGCCACGTGGGACTACTTTGTCCACAACCCATGGTCTCAGACTAGTACTATGAGTGCACATTAGTACAACCTGTGCAACAACTAATTAATCTTGGGGTCGGGGTTCGAGGTGATTGAAGGCATTATGTTCTGGCAGCTGGGTTCCTCTCTCAACCTACCTAAATTCTACTCCAAGAAAACATGTTGAGCTTCCAATTCGAGAACCCAGATAAGCATGGTTTTATATCTTGACAGTTTGGACAAAAATTATCTTACTTCCCAGCAGTGAGTGTGCTTAAAAGTTATGAAAAAAGATGGATTCCTCCCTCTGGTGTATGATACTTAACAATAAACTGATACCAATAATAGTAGAAAAATGCTTATCATAGTTATATGAGGTATGGAAGTGCTTAGCACCATGGATTGTACATTGGCAGGTGTTCAATAAACGTATGTTGACTCTTTCATTTAACTTCTATAGCACTTTATCTTTAGACAGCATTTTTTATACAGGAGTCTTTCCCCAAGCCTTACAACAACGCTCTAAGAGCGCTCTATGAGAAAACTGAAGTTCAGAGAGAACTTAAATGGCTGCTCTCTAAATGCTCAGCCTCAGGCACAGGAGGGCTGTCTGACCTCCTATCAAGAAAGACTTCAACCCGCTTTGGCATCTGTCATCTTGCCGCCTCTTCCCCACCCCTCCCAGGTATACCCCATCCGACTCCCTTTCCCCCATCCTCAGCCCTAAGAAGAAGAGTCCTCACCTTCCAGTGTGTTCCTGCGGCCATCGGCACCAATGATGACATCAAACTCAAACTCTGACAGAGAGTGGTCTGCGGGAAGAAATTCTGCCCGCCAGCCGATTTCTGTCAGGATGGAAAAATGAGATGAGTTGGCAGAGAGACGCGGGAGGAGAGAGTGATTAAACCCCCTCTGTGTTCGCCATGAGAAATAGACAATGCCACGAGGTATAGGCACCCCAGACACGGCCCCCAGAGGAAGACTTGGAGTTGTCCAGATTCACATTTGAATCTGGAGTCCTTGTGGCTTTACTTCCAGTTTGATTCAGAACAAGGGAGACCAGCAGCACCAACTCCACGCCTGGTTTTACTGGTTTCTATGGAGGCAGGGAGTCCACCCTCAATGATTCTCATCATATTCCCCCACGTTCCTTAGCGCCCACCATTGCTAAATGATGGGTAATGAAACCGATTAGAGCTCCTGCTTCATTATGCTCAAAATGTTCTGTTGTGAAGCAGTCTTACAAAACCATTTTCAGGTGAAACATTGCTGGTTACTCATAATTAAAATTTAACATTCAGGGAGTTCCCTGGGGGTGTAGTGGCTTAAGGCTTCGCCGTTGGCGCTGTCAGTGCTGCGGCCTGGGTTCGATTCCCAGCCAGGGACCTACCCACATACCAAAAAGCAAAAAAATAAATAAAAATAAAAAAAAAATTTAACATTCACTGGAAGTCTGGGAAAGGTTAAGAGCGCACAGGTGTCTGGAAGTTAAATGATGGATGTCCTGCTGCAAAAGCCAACCAATGGCTTCCCTAAATTCTCAGTGTTCTGGGCAGAGGACAGGAGAAATCAGAGTTGTACCCTGTGTGTGAAACTACACAGGTCTCTAACACTAAACTGGCTCAAAACAGAAAGCCCTGCCCAGTAGAAGAGCTGGATACTAAGTAAGATGCAGAGGCATCATGAACAAACTCTCTGACCATGGTGTATGTACAAGGTCAGAATTTACAAAAATATACTTTTAAAAAGCAAGAAAAATTACTAAATAAGATATAACTACAAGGGATGAATTTCATGGTTTGCAAGTTATAGTTTTAAAAAAGTTTAAAAATATATACCAAATAATATTTTGAATACTTATTTTGTATTTGGTCTAGAAACTTCACTTTCTTTGCTGGATTTTAAAAACAGCATATGGGTACAAGTGTATCCACACATCTATGTGTGGACACACACAACTTGAAGAACATGTGAATGAACACTTGATCAGACAACCAAACCTGTCTTCTATCCTACTTCCTGATTAGACTTCTTTTGTCAAAATACCACCTCCTAGTGGCAGGGTAACCAAATTATAGGTTCAATAGCTTAATAATGAATCCCCAGGGAGCTGAAGAGCAAACCCAAAGTGACAGCAATGGTTAAAAACGGTAAAATATCTTTTGATGGAATTATGCCAAACAGCACTCAGTAAGAATAACCCTTACAGAAACATCCTCTCAGAGCTGCCACTGTGGTTTCCATTTTGCAAATGGAAAGAAAAAAACCCGATTTCTGGACAAAAAGGAAAATTATACTGTACTCTGATTTTCTTGATCTTCAGGAGGCTCTAGAACTTTTACAAACTCCACATTCACATGGATTTCGACTCCCAACATCAGGGCCACCTTGAATAGAATGAGCTGCAGCTGACGAATACCTGTTAGGAAGGGGAAAGAGGTGGCTGTCAGTGGCCGTGTCCGAGTGCCGCTTGTACACAGAATACTACAGTCACTGCTCAGTCAGCTCTGAGCAGAGCAATATGCGTGCCAATCGTCATCATTACTGAGAACACGTTATGTGCCCAGCACTTTGTTTTCTCATTTAATCCTCATGGTGGCCTGTTGGGATAATTATTTTCATTTTATAAAGAAGAAATTGAGGCTTCAGGAGGTTAAATGACTTGCATAAGATCACACAGTAGCAAAACTAGAATGTGGACCCAGATCTGTCTGATTATAGGACTGTGCTCTAGCTATTATACAATATGGTAACGACAGAGGCTTTCTCTTTCCTACCTCCTTCCTGAGCTGGGCAGTGGTTTTGATAAGATAAAGATGGAAAGAGGAGGGGAGAGAGAGAGAGAGAGAGAGAGAGATAGTAAAGGGCCATAAGTAAGGTCAACCATCAACTGGCTCGTTCTGTGTGGCATGAGGTCTCAGCTCTCAGCCAGCCAGGGTAAGGAGTAGAGTGGGAAACTCTCCTCACAAAGACGGGCTTACAATTCTTGACCTACTACCCACTCTTCTGAACTCCCCCAAGGACTGGCACCTTGTTTCTCTATTCTGTTTCCTGCCTGTCAGCACAAATGGGTATGCCTCCAAATATTTTTCTGCAGAGCACAAAGCTTCAAACCTTCTGTGGGTGTCTCTGCATTTCGTGGGCTTCACTGTTTAAATTTACTGAGCATCTACAATGAGCCAGGTGCCATGCTAGGCCCAGGAGATATGGAAGAGCCCTTCTAGTGGAGGGAACACAGGTAAACAGGATGGGGCGGGGCATGGTGGTTTGGTTGCGGGGCGGGGAGCGGTGGGGCAGGGGCATGGCAGAAGAGGGCTGAGCTACGAAGAGATGATGGAACGTGAAGACTACAGGAGGCCAGGGCTCTTGGGACTTAGGGAGCTTCTGGAGACCTTGGTGAAAATCTCTAGCTCAGTGGTGGAGACATGAGACCGCAGTGGAAGGAGGCATGAATGGAAAACACAGACAAACTCCACATCTCTTCTTTCTAGAATAAATAGTTTGAAGTAGAGAAAACAGGACTGGAGGGGCACTGTGAGGTAAGGAGCAGGCAGACTAAGTGATGGGGCAGCTGAAAAGGAGAGAAGGAATCCAAGAGCGACTGGAGTAGGAAAGGAGGTGGCCAGCTCAGCCTCTGACATGGGGTTGAGAGGAAGGAATGGAGAGTCAGGTGGAGGCACGTGCAGGAGGAAGGAGACAGGGCTGGAGGGCAGTGCCCCCCAATTGCTTCTCATTCCTACAGCATAGGAGGGAGGCCATCTGCTGAGGATGAGGAGGCTGTGGTGAGGTTTGAAACAGCCACGGTGGGAGAAGGAGGAAGATGCTGACACAGGACAAGCCGAGAGCTGCTGCACAATGCCAAGGTCCAGGACACAGCTAGGGCTGGAGACCACGGCCGGTCTGACAGGACGCCAGTCAGCTGGGGCTTACAGAATCCAGTGCTCCTCCGGCCTGCAAACAGGCATTGGAGGAGGCCTGGCCTCTCCGTATAGTATTTAGGCCCCTCGCCTATTTGGTTCCAGTACACAGTAGGTGCTCAATAAATTCTCCCTGCCACGCTTCTCACATGTATTGGAGCTGCTTTTGACAATGATCACTCTGAATGTTTGAATATCCCAGTGCACAGAAACACTGGCAGGATTCTGAATTTCCGGTGGGATATTTCCAAGAACTAGGGGTTAAATAGGAACTCCATCAATGGGACAGAGAGAGGCTCCTGGTCTGGAAGGCAGCCCAACAGCCCTGGGGCCCTCACAAGGCCTCCTGGTGCCCAGCTCTGCCTCTCCGGAAGGGCCTGGCGAGAAAGAGGTGCTCAGTGGTGTTCTACGTGTAAATTGGTAACCACAAAGCATTCTTGCGTGGGTGACAGGAACACCCCAAAAGCTGACACTGCAGCTTTCTGGGCAAATCCAAATTACTTTCCAAAGGACTGCTGGAATTTTCTCATCTCAGAGCAGGATGAACTCTGGGGCCACTACTATGTACACCTACTATGTACATCTGGATTGGTAATGTACACCTACTATGTACATCTGGACTGGACTAAATTGTACCCTATGGAGCTAATCATTTCTTCTGGTCATTCCTGCTTGAACCCCATGTCCTTTCTCAGCAGTTCTTGTCCTCATAAAAACATGGCTCTCAGAGTTCTCCTCCTGCCCATGGGATCAGACATTGCAGCTCTGGTATCTGAAGCTCAGAGACCCTAGCTGTTTTTTTGTTCATGGAGGCAAAGCATTTCCTGAGAACCTACCACTTGCCAGGCACAGTGATAAGTACATTACGAACTTGACCTTATTTAGTCCTCGCAGCAATCCTGGTAGGCAGGAATTAATCACAGTTATGGGAGACAAAACTGGGGCTCCAAGAAGGTAAGAAATTGGACCCAAGTCACACAGAAAATGGACAGGACAGATTTCGGGCCCAATCTGTTCAAATCCTTGAACTCTCTCCACAGTATTAAGCTCCCTGACTTTTATGGTCATGATTGCTACATATAAATGACTGAAGACCTCCTTCCTGCAAAGTGTGAGGTGAGAAGCAGCTCCCCCCAAGCCCGTGTGGGCAGACCCTGCCTTGGGAGACCCAGGCCTGAGGACTGTTGAAGCAGAAGTGCCTCTGCTCTCACCTAAGCATTCAGGGATGGCCGAGGAATCTGAAATCCATGTCCTCTACTTCCTCTCCTTTTCTGGGTGAACCCCCATCATAAAGGCCTCTCTCTTTTTAAAGCTCAAGGAAACTTGGCACCAGATCTCTCCCTTGTGTCACTTCTCTGCCGTGTTTCCCCAGAACCGGCAACACAACATCCAAACTCCTTTGCCCAAGAGGCCCTCAACAACCTGGCCCATTTAATGGTTTTGTGTAGCTTCCTCTGCTGAACTCCTCTAGCAAGTCTGACAAGTCTATTAAAGCACATTTCACTACTGACAAACTCTTGGTTAAGTTCTCTGAGAGGACAGACTGTGTTATTTACCTCTGCCTCTGTTTTCCGCACTTCATTCATTCAACTAAAGTTTATTGAGCATCTACCTTGTGTCAAGCATGTTTTTATCCTTGGAGATATTCTGGTGAGCAAGACATGCCACAGTCTTGGACCTCATGGTGCTTATAGCCTAGTGGGGTCTAACACAGGCACAAAGGCACAAAGCAGGCTCTTCACTAAGCACCTGCCAGTTCAATGTGTGCATCCCTGAGGTACTTGCAGTGTGGAATGTCCTGGGGACTCCTCAATGTGAAGAGATTGTATCCCACCCAGGGCCAGCCCTCTTCCCTCATGGGGTGCCACTATTGGCTCCACTCACTGATGTGGTCGATGGAGCCAGCACAGAACTTCCCGTAGAACTTCTTGGCTCCCAGGCCCCGCAGGTCATGGATGGTGAAAGGCCAGAGGTGCAGCACGTTGTTCCGGGAGAAGGTGTCCCTCTTCTCCACCACGACCACCTTGGCCCCTAGGTAGGCAAGTTCAATAGCAGTACGCAAACCACATGGTCCGCCCCCGACGATGAGACACTGAAACGGTGAGAAAGGAGAAAGATACTCAGTGACCTCTGGCATTGCAGACACAAATTCCTGGTTAATAGTGTAACTGAGGAGTGAATCCCCGGCCACCCAAATCAACCAGCAAGTGCAAACCAAGCACCTGTTAGGACCTGCCTTGTACATTACCTGTAGGCCTAGCGTGCACCAGGCACTGTGCCAAACCTGTGAAGGATAGAGATGTAAAGGGACAGTCAGAGACATGTGGGGTTCCAAGTCAGACTGAACTGGGATCAAATTTCAGCTCCAGCATTTGACCTTTTAGTTTTCTCATCTGAAATAGGTCTACTACTCCTTCCTCGTAGGGTTACTGAAAATAAGACTGCTTTTCAAAAGCTTATGATGCATCCTTGTGACCTTGGATCAAGTCATGGTGTCTAGGTATGATACCCAAAAGCACAAACAACAAAATAGGCCACTATCAAGAAAGTGAAAAGACAACCAACTGGTGGGAGAGAATATCTGCAAATCATGTATCTAATAAAGTACTAGTACCAAAAATATATAAAGAATTTAAAAGTTAACAATAAAAAGACTAATGACCTAATTAAAGAATGGGCAGAGGATCTGAATAGATACATCTTCAAAGATATACAAATGGCCAATAAGCACATAAAAACATGCTTGACATCATTCATCATTAGAAATGCAAATAAAAGTCACAATGAGATGGGTATATCAAAAAAAAGAAAAACAGACAAAGACAAGTGTTGACAAGGATGTGGAGAAATTAGAACCCTCGTGTGTTGCTGGTGGGAACGTAAAATGGTGCAGATGCTTTGGAACAGTTTGGGTGTTCCTCAAAAAGTAAAACATAGACTTATCACATGACCCAACAACTCTACTTCCAGGTATGTACCCAAGAAAAATGACAATATATGTCTACCCAAAAACTTGTACATGAATATTCATAGCAGCATTATTCATAATAGCCAAAACAACTCAAGTGTCCATTAATTGATGAATAAAAAATATGGTATATCTACACAATATTATTCAGCTATAAAAAGGAACAAAATGCTAATTAATATATGGATGAACCTTGAAAACATTATGCCAAGTGAAAAACAGCAGATATAAAAGAACATGTGTTGCATGGTTCCACTTACATGAAAAGTACAAAATGGGTAAATCCCTAGAGACAGAAAGTAGATTAGTTGTTGCAAGGAAGTGGGGGAGGGGACACTGGGAAGCGACAGTGCAAGTGTAGGGGATTTCTTTTTCTGGGGACAAAATGTTCTAGAGTTAGGCAGTTGGTGGTTGCAGACATTTGTGAATACACTAAAACCATTGAACTGGATACTTTCAAAGGGTGAATGTTGTGGTATGTGAATTATGTCATAATAAAGTCACTGAATGAGAAACAAAGCATGTGGTACCAAGTTGGACACATACTAGTAAAGATGTGGTTATTCTTAGTGCTGAGACCTTGTCCGAGAACTTTCAGTCCAGGTAAACCCAGACTCGTGAAGTGTATCACTAGAACCCCATATGGTTAATTCTGTTTGCAGCCCAGAAGAGAAGGGGAATAGCTAATCCTGCCTGTGAAGCTGGACAAGACATCATAGAGGTCTTTAAAAGGTATCACCACCTTCTTCTCCTTCTCCTCTTTCTTCTACTCCATCATCATCATCTTCTTCATCATCATGACCTACATTTGTTGAGCACATACTACATGCTAGACGTTGGTTTAGGTGCTTTATGTGTTTTAGTTCTAAATCCTTGCAACAAATCCAAGAAGAAGTAACTGTTATTGACCTCTGTCACAGAGAGGAGAACTGAGGCACAAGGCAGCTGAGATTCGGCCCATGGTTTCACAGGTGGGAAGGGCTGGAGGCAGGAGTCAAGCCCACATGGTTTCACTCCAGAGCCCACCATGCTCTCCTGCCTCTGGTTTCCCAGGAATAAAAAGGAAAAAGAACATTTTAGCAGAGGGGATAGCCCATTGAAAAAGATAAGGAGGGGCTCTCCAGGTTGATGGAGAGAGGGATACTTGCGGGGAAGAGAGGGGAAAGAAAGAAGAGAGGTAAGAGTTAGTCTGGAGCCACACGCCGAAGGCCTGAAACGTCAGGGGCAGGAGGAGTGTGGCCTCAGTTCTGCAGGCACTGGGGCCATGTGGCAGACAACACAGGATCCCGTACGTGTCCCGTTAAGTCATAATGGACACTGTGATGTCCTCCCCAGAGGAAGCTACAGCCCTTTAGGAGAGAAGGTAAGACACCTAATGTCCTAGCTCTTTATTCTGGGCCAACAGCTTTTATTCAAACAAAATCTCGTGAGGAGCACCAGTACTATTTAAAAGCACAAGAAAATGGCAGTTTTCTGGCAGAGAGAGTCAGAGAAACCCCTCCACACAGCATCCTGCCCTACTCCCAGCAGCCCCTGAAGCAACTGCTAGAGTAAGAGGTCACGGGGAGAGGGGGGTACCCCAGCAAGGCAAGAGGGAAGGTCTGCCCCTACACCTCACTGCCAGACACTGTAGAGCCATCTAAAAACTTCCCTTCTGCTCTCGATCAAAACTTATCTTGCAAAAATGCATTCCCCTTCCCCGAGCAAATATTCCATCATCCAGTTATCACTCATCTGGGGCCTCCGGTGTCCCAAAGGGAAAGCACACACCAGCATATCAAAGCTCCCACACCACAATCAGTGTGGCTTACTGATTGGAACTTTCCAGAGCGTTTGTGAAAACCCCATCAGGGGGAAATGAAGTCACCTCTGAGATACCACTCACTGCAGCGATGTCAGGGAGCAGGTGTGCAAATCCCTTTGCTTCCTTTCTGGTGGGAGCTGAGTGGAGAGAAGCAGCTCCCCCGAGCCCAGCTCTCCTTACCTCACACCCCAAACAGCTCGCACAGGGCCAGACTGTGACAGGCATTCCAGAGCAAGACTGCAGACCCCAGGGCTTGTGAGGCTGGCTTTGGGGTTACGTCTGGATTCACAGCATTTCTTGGCCATTAGTGCATCTTTTCCTCTTTGCTGGGTTCTGTCACTCCAGGGCCAAGGATGGAGCGGGGTGTGGGGATGTAGGGTGAGGGAAGGCAGGAAGACAATGAGGGGAGCCCTCCCGCATCCTCCATCCACCTCGCCTGACCCAGCCCTGCTCCTGGGACAAGGCAGGACATCCCCTTCCCACCAGTCCGGGGGCTACTGTGCATTTTTTCTGCAAACAGTAGCCGGTGTACTGTTTTCGTTCACCCTCACCCCCAGCTGCAACCATTGGCAAAAGCTCAGTTTTCCCACCACCCTGGGCCCCAGCTCACACCTCAGGCCTGAAATTTCAGAGACGCCAGTCATAGTCTAAAGTCAAAGTAAATACCAACGGGTCTAATTTTAAAAAGGGAGAAAATTTGGTGCAGATGTTATCAAGACAAGAGAGAAGGCGGTTGGCAAAAGCCAAGCCAGTTCCTCTTGGAACATGCTTGTTTTGATTAACATGGGAACTCGGAGTTCTGACAAGAGGCCCAATACCACAGTGCTGTGCGCCTGCGCAGAGGAGCGGGCGCGAGGAGGGCTTCCTCAGCATGGCCACACTGGTGCTCCGGGTGTCGGGGGTGCTGCCCACACCACGGGTGCAAAGGGCTGGCGTAACTCAACCCCCAGGGGCTCTCCACCTTTCCCAGGCCCAGCCGGGCTAACACTGCCAAGGACTTATTCCCAGGAAAGCAAACTTTTCATTAAAACTCAGCCCCCGGGCCTTTCTCCTTGAGCCTCAAATTCGGCTGTGCGCTCCTGCCACCAGCTCTGGGCTTACCGCTGCCCCAGAACTAAGCTGCACGTGTAGTCATTATGTGCATCTGATCCCCAGGTCAGCGTGAGTGTCCTCTGCGTTTCTGTGTGCTGAGCCCAGCCGCCATGAGCAGCTGATGGACGAATGATCTTCCCACACCCTCGCCGCCCACCCAGTTCTGGCTCTCCGTCCCTAACCGGGATGCTCAGCTCACGTCAGCCAGGGTTTATGTCTGCAGATTCCCACCCAGGCTGGGGGAGCTGGGGTCTGCCAAGGCCACCAGCATCACAGATGTCAGCAGATCTGTGCACTCGGGTGACATAAATTTATTACCCAGTGGAGAACGGGGCAGATCCAACACCAGCAGGAAGTCCATTGTATAGATAAGCTTGGCAAGGCTTAGGCTTCCACAGTCGCAGAGAGACAAACACCACATGGAAAAAATCAGCTCTTTATTTTCAAGGGCGGGGGGAAGAAGGGACAGGGAACTCACCCACAGTCAAGGCCCGGGGCTGGGGTGGCCCCAGCTCACACAGCCCCCTGTGCCATTCCAGGGGAACCCTGTAGGCACCACACACTTCTTGATGACACTGAGACTCTCTCAGCCCACAAGTGGTAGGTGTGCTGGGACAGCTCCAGGAATGCTAACAGGATTCAGCCCCCAGAGGGAGCTGCCTGGGGACCGGGGACCAAGCCAGGGGTTAGCAGTCTGGGGACATGATTTCCGTTTCTGAATTCTGCCTCTGATTTCCTCGGGAGCTCCAGTGAGGTGGGGCGCAAAAGCCAGCATTTGGAGGCAGCAGGCAGATGGGGGTCTGTGTTCTCTGGCTTGCTTCCCTGGGCTCTGCACCTCATTGAGAAGGATGATGACAGTCTCGCCCACCTAGGACTTTCTACTTGCCAGGCATGGCCCTATTCGCTTATGTATTTCATCTTTCCAACTGCTCTGTGAAGTGTCATCATCATCATCATCTCCACTTTGTAAATGAGGAAACTGAGGCATAGTCCAAGCTGCATAGAAAAGTTAAGCCACTTGCTCTAGCTACCCTCATTATCCACATTTTTGAGCTAAGCAATGGAGGCAAAAGAGGGTCAGAAACTTCTCCAAGATCACGTAACCAGAAGTGGTCAAATCGGGGTCCCAACCCAGGCAGTGAGTCCACCGCGGTGTTCAAAACTGCTCCTCTGACCTGACAGCCTGACCTGGGGGGTGTGGTCAGTGAAGGGAGGCTGGTTTTCGCTCCCTCCCCTCGCCGCGGGCGCAGTGGCCTCCCGAACAGAGCTGGGGTTCAGGCGGAGTGCGCGGGCCGCTGCGCGGAAGGCCTAAGCCTGCATCTGCATCCGGGCTGAACTTTCTGTGCTTCCCTGGGGTGGAAGTTTCCAGGCTGGATGGAGTGAGAGCCCATGCATGTCCTGGGAAGCCACTCTGGCAGGTGCCACGGCAGCGAGGGGGTTGGGCACGGACAGTGCAAGCCTTCTCTGGTGCCCAGGCGGCGAGAGGAGCCAAGGGACGCAAGGTCATGCGTGGTGCTGTCTCCCTGGTAGCGGCAGCCCTCCCAGTGACTGACCCACAGGCCATCTCCGCGGGCATTGCTCTGGTTCCAGGAACGTGCCACCACACTTCCTGGTGTGGCTTCCCAGCCTCACTGACTCTCAGGACAAGTCGCTTATCTAAACCCAGGCAGGAAGGCCCTGGCCGTTACTGGGTTACCGCGAGTCAAAACAACTCACTTCAGAATCACAGGGCTTTCAAATCCAAGGGGCCACCCACATGCTATTACGGGGGGCTTGCACCGGGGGCCTGGCCTCATAGCCCCACCCTGCAGGACTGTGCTGAGGGGCCTCCAGAGAGCTGCAGACTCCTAAGCTTCTCAGCATGGAGGAGTCTCTGCAAGCGGGTGGCCAGAGAGGAACTCTGTGAGGACTTTAGGGGCCACGGTGGGTAGGAAGCTGAATCTCCTCTGACTTGCCGTGGCCCTGCCCAGGTCTGACTGTCCTGTTTCTCAGTCACACCCAGTTATTCCTCAGAATGACACACACAACTTACTAACCTCAGAAATTTACAGAAAGGAAATGGAAAAAGATATCCTCTTCTCTCTGCCTGCTCTCAAATAATACAAATTCCTTTGAGAAACATTCCATGACTCCTGTCCTTCTCTTCCAGCCTGAGCTGGTGCTGTCCTCTTCAGAGCATCTGTAACCAGTGACCACAGGCTATGGTTTTGGGGGACAGTCTCATTTGCAAACATTCCCCACCTTGGTCCCTGTAAGTACACTACTCACACTAGACCCAGGCTGTGCTGCTTGCCTCGGGGTACTGCTTAGACCTCACAGCCTGAGTGCCCTGAAGTTAGGTGTGTGTGCTACCCCCACTCAGGCCCCTGCCATTGGGGAAACCACTGAGCAGCAGCTAGTGAGGCCGTGACTCCTTTCCCTTCTGATGTCAAAGTGCGTAACCAGCAATGCAAACTGCGTCTCACCTCCGTGGGTGCCTGTACATCCCCTATTAGGAAGAACAATCGTAATAATAACGTTTCTAATAGCAGCAATAGAAGTCAGAGCCACCACAGTGCCCAAACTGTGTTAAGCACTTCCTAAGAAAAGCACCTCTTTTTCTTCCTACGACAACCCTGACTTCGGCACATTTCTCGCCATTTGGCAGATGAGAAAATGGGAGTTTGACAAAGTTGAATGAGACCCTAACCTCTGACCCCAGAGTCCATGCTTGAGATCACAATTCTAAACTGATTCTTCCAGGTTCCTTGGGGCACTACGTGCTCATGTATTAATGTGTGCCCTCCTCAACTAAGATTCGTTAAGGGCCAGTGAGACCATGTTGCAGAGGGTGCCGGGGAAGGCCCAGGATCCCACAGCTCAGGACACTGCCCCTTTGGGGACTGAGAAAGAACAACAGAGACAGTGAATGCTACAGTGTTTGGGACAACCTGTGACTACTGTAGGAATTTGTTGGAGGAACAGTTTGGTGACTTTGGTCCAGAAAGTGTCTCTCCAGGAGATGGCCCATGAGTGGAACACTGAAACTGGGGATTTGGAGAGACAGAGGAGATGGCACACTGAGGTCTAGGCTGGGAAAGAGGGAGGTGGTCTGGGGGAGTGGGGAGCCCTGGCTGCGGAATGTGGGAAACCAGACGGGGAGGGGGAGGGGCCAGATCGTGGACAGTCCAGGATGTCACACTGAAGGGCTTGAACTTCCCCCCACTTTGGCTATTATGGATTTGGAGTAGATGGAACTGCTAGTTTAGGACAACTGGCTCCAGAGCAATAATAACACACATGGAAGAGAGAAGAGACACTAGAAGAGAAGAAACCAGTTGCAGCCACATTTGAAACAATGGATCCGCTCTCCTGAATGTCTGCCCCCCGAGTGGAGCACAGATGCACAGGTGCCTTCACCGGCCCCCCTCATTTTCCTGACCTCTACACTCTGGAGTGCCTGGAGCTCAGTCTTGGTTTCCTTCCCTTCCTGACCTTCATTTTACATCCTTTACTTCCATGACCTCAAACACCATCCTCAATCCCAAAACGCCCGGAGTCTCCTAAACACCAGCCCACTGACATTCCCAGCGGCTCCAGTAAGCATCTCACATGTAAGGGATCCACAATCAAACTTCTGACCACCCGGCCCGCCCCCCACAAAACGCCCCTGCTCCTCTCCCAGTCGTCGCCACCTCGGTGAATGTGTATCCACTTTCTACTTTTTCCATGGACCAAAAATCTAGAATCAACCTTGATTCCTTTCCTCTCACAACCAATCCACCAATAAGTCCTGCTGATTGCACCTTCGGAATAGATCCAGAATCCAACCAGTTTCACCTCTGCCATGCTGCCACCCCAATTGATCCGAGATACTGTCATCCCTCCCCTGCCCTGATACAAGGTCCTACCTGCTCTCCCTGCTTCCACCCTTGTCCCCTTGTGGCCCATCCTCCCACAGCAGCCTGAGTGGTCCTTCTACCGTCAGATCACGTCACACCCATGCCACACGGAACTCAAAATCGGATCTTATTGTGGCCTCGAGTCCACACATGACCTTGCCATCCAATTTCTCTTCTGTCTTCCACTCCTATCACTCTCCTCTCCCTCTCTGCACTCCAGCCTTAATGTCCTCACTGAGCACGCACAGGGCCTTTCACTTGCTTTGCCTTCTGCCTGAAGCATTTTCTGTGTGTGTGTGTGTGTGTGTGTGTGTGTGTATGCGTGCATGTGTGTGCATGTGTGTGTATGCGTGTATGTGTACGTGCATGTGTGTATGTGTATGTGCATGTGTGTATGTGTGTATGTGTGCGTGCATGTGTGTGTATATGTGTGTGTGCACATGTATGTGCGTGTGTGTGAATGTGTGCGTACACGTGTGTGTTTATATGTTTATTTATATGGGTGTATACATATGTGTATATGCACACACATACATATATACATGTATATATACATATGTATGTGTATATATTCTAATACAAATATATATACTCTAATACAAAAAAGAAATCTATTAGCAAAAAATAGGCCTACTTTTCTATTTCTTCATATTACAGTAACATCCAGCTACAATAACATTTTAAATGTGCATAAATAGTTTCAGCATCTACTTGTATATTTTTCCATTGTGGGCTTTGTTTTGTTTCATTTTGTTTTCAATTTAGTAGTTTTACAATATTTTTTCTTAACATTTTATGATAAATTTTTTCAAATCTACATAAAAGTTATAAGAATTCTAGTGAACACCCAAATACCCACCACCTAGATTCTATAATTAGATTTTACCCTTCTTGCTTTATCACATATCTCTTTATCCATCCTTCTACCCATTCATCAATTTACATAATTTTTTGGTGCATTTCACCTAAATTGCAGCACCAGTACATTTCTTCCCAAATACTTCAGGCTGCATGTCATTAATTAGAGTTCAATATTGTTCGAATTCTGTAAGGTAAAATTTACATGCAATGGGCATACATATCTTAAATATACGATTTCATGTGACAATTTACAAGAGATTTTGCTTCTTAAAGCATTTCCCCACCAATGCTCTTTTTTCCAGTCAACCCTGGACTTACTGTTCCCTGGGCACTGGGGCTGGCATCTTGGAGCACTGCCATCAGCAAGGAGCCCCAGATCGGTGGGTGGGGGCGCAGCTGGGGGACAGCCAGCCAGCTGTCTTAGCTCCCTTCCCTCCCTTTGGGAGAGCAAAAGTCACATGCCCTTCCAAGACCCCAGAAGAGGGTGTGGAGGAATCTCACATTCCTTTAGCAGGAACAGGCGAAAGAGCCTTCTGACATGGGCCGAGTCCAGATATACTCACTCTAGGGTCACTTCTAGTCCATATGTGGGGGGAAAGTAGGGCTAAGATACACAAACAATCTAGCATCCAGAAATAGCTGGACTAGTTCATTTTTATCACTTTCTGCTATTGGTCACTCGGTAAGCTTTGGCTTTTATAACCTGTGAGCTCAGTTACGTAGGGGTTCCCACATTGCAAGGGCAACAGCCAGCACTCAGTCCTT
The DNA here is from genome assembly GCA_004026885.1 of Lyroderma lyra. Classification (NCBI taxonomy): domain Eukaryota; kingdom Metazoa; phylum Chordata; class Mammalia; order Chiroptera; family Megadermatidae; genus Lyroderma; species Lyroderma lyra. The sequence continues at coordinate 69,021 of PVJL010002286.1, forward strand.
TATTCACAGCAGCCCATGCCCGCTGTGCCATTTTCATAGCTGTAACCATTACGAGACAGGGCCAGCATGCAAACCTGGGTGTCTGGTTCCAGAGACCGTGCCTCTGACCCTCGTGCCACAGAGACCACCTGGAGTAGTCGGGGAGAGGGCGATGGTAGACTAGGAATCCACGTGGCCCTCCATCACTCCATTTCTTGGGGGATTTAAATTATTTTTCGAGCTTGTCTCTCTGACTTCCTATGACCTCCTCAAAAGTAGAGGCACATCTGGCTCACCTTTGCATCTGAAACAACTAGGCTGGCACAGGTAAGTTCTCAATGATAATTAGGAAAAGAGGCAAGAGTACTTGGCAGGTCCTGGGTGGGCCAGCACCCCTGGAGGCCAACGTGGGATGATGGCTGTGAGAACAACCGACACCGGCAGGATCCAGGAGGAAAACTACAGCAGTGGCAAGATGCCCCTTCTTGGCCAGTGACTTAGTGACTTCTGGAAGGGGCCGACGTCACAGGTAACTTAATCCAAGGAGAAAGGCAGAACACAGGTTGAACAACCACTGTCCCATAGCTCCCCGGTTCAGATGACAATCTGTCCATTGCCCTATGACAAACATTTCACTCAACAGGCAGCAGACTCGGGGGCCACCTAAGGTCAGGAGAAGCATCTCCTACGTACCTTACATAGCAGGTGTATACTATCTCATGTCCACTGGGAAAGCGGCATTGCCTTCCCCAGTTTACAGCTGAGAAAGTGAGACTCAGAGGTGACATGACCTGACAGAGCAGGCATCCGTTGAGCTCTAACTGTGCATGTGATACAAGTGCTTCACATGTATCAACTCATTCAAACCACACAACATCCCAAGATTAGAAAACCGAGGCACAGAAGGGTTAAGGAGTGTGTGTAAGCTCACATCACAGCTAGGAAGGAGGGACTGGCATTTGGACCCAGGCGTCCAGCGCCAAAGGCCAAGCTCAGATCTGCCATGGTCCCTTTGCCTGAGATCACGCAGGGAATAAAGGGCAGAGCTGGGAGTCAGTACCAGGCCCTGTGATTCCAGCATCCTGCTCTATCTTCTGCTTTGCCCACTCTGTCACCTTTCTCCCAAGAGTTGGGACCCACTATGCCATTCTGGCCCCTTTTCCCTCCCTCATGGGTACTGTGATCCCTTCATTGGCGCCACCTCGTCCCACGGCCACAGTAAGGCTGACCCTATCAGTGGATAGCAGCCTCGTCCTGGGCTGGCCTCTCCAGAAAGGCCACCCTGGGCCTGGTAATGAATCTGCATGAGGAAAGGCCAGGCGGTCTCCCACATTGCTCATTGACACCTATTGCTCTGAGGTCAGCAAAGGAAGGACTATTGACCTGAGCCTAGCAGCTGTGTCTGCAGCCAGCCCAGAGCTGGGCTGACGGCCCAAGGAACACAAGGCTTCTTCTGCCACGCACAGCCCTATCTGCACCAGTGAACTGCCCCAGCAAGAGGCCTGGAGTACGCCCCAAGAGGGAGATGGCAGGCGAGGATAAAAACCCTCTAATTCACTGTAAGAATATGCCGGCCTCCTTCATCTTCTCCTTTTAGAGAGTCTCTAGGCCCGGAGGGAGGTGCTGAATGAATACCACCTAGGGGTCTAAGCTTAATGCAGGCACGCCGGAAGGTACGGACTCACCCACAGAATACCACCGAGAAACAGCACCCACGGTGTGAAGTGAGGGGCTGGGTGCTGAAGCAGGCCGCCGTCCCCAGCCGTGTGACCGAGCACAGCAGCTCCCTACACTCTAGGTACTTGACCTCACCTTCCTCAACCATAAAAGAGGACTAAGGGTAGTTCCTACCTACTAGGGCTGTTATGAGGATGAAAGTCAATAAGCTGCGGAGTTGCTCACAAAAGCGCCTCGTTCAGCACGTGGTAAGCATTCAGTAAAGGGGGACAAGGCTCAGCAGCTCCTCTCCTCCACCCCTTCTTCCTGAGGGGCAATCCTAGAGTGAAATCAGCATTCGGTCCAGTCCGTCTGGGGATATGGATGCTGTGATTCCACCAGTTCAAAGGCTATGGTCTGCATTGTTTGGGGGCAGAAGTAATGCTTTTATCAGGGTGTCTTCAAGCATGTTGAATGAACCCCCACTAGACCCTGGGCCCCAGGAGGCTGCTGGGCTACTGTCCCCTGCACCACTGAGTTGTCCTGTGCCCCTCGAGCTCATAGGTACATGCACTATCTGACCTGGAAGGGACTTTAGATCAGGGGTCGGCACACTTTTTCTGTAAAGAGTAAGATAGCAAATATTTTAGACTTTCTGCCAGCTGCTGGCACAGATTATCCTGTTTGATGCTTCCGTCCCTATAACCACTTACCTGTGGGGGGTCCAAGAAGATATTTATGGTAGCACAGAGGCCATCTGCAGTATCTCCCAAATTCTATTATAATAGACCTCTCTTGCCACTCCTGCTGACTGGGATGCCCTCCCCTCCAGATCTTTGCACTTGACTTCTCACCATTCAGGTCTCAGCTCAAACATCACAGTCCTTGGAGATGCCTTCCTGGCCCCACCCCATTTACTCGGTCACATCCCCCAGTTCATGTTCTGCACAGTGCTTATCACAGCCCTAAATCTCTGCTTCATTTGTTGACGGGCTCACTGTGTGTCTCTCCCTCATGAGCTCCACTGAGGCAGGGACCTTGCTGTAGCCTATGGGTCAGAATGGTCCCTGACCCACAGGAGGAATGAATAAATTAATTAAATCAAATCATGACTTTATCCCACATCAGGATGCACTCAGAGGCTAACCGAAATATCACAGCCTGTAGCTATGAGACACACTGTGTTGAGGTTTAGCCACATTATCTTACTAAGTGAGGAACAACCTAACATGTGAGACAGGAACAATTTTATCTCCCTGTTTCTGATGAGGACATTGAGCTTAGGGCCCCAGGGCTCCAAGACATTTTTATTTGGTAAAAGGTAGAACTAAATTTCAAACCCAGATCTGTCCAACTCTGGGCCCCAAGCTACTACCCATCACTCTTACTTAATTTGACCTAGTGTTGTATCAATTTAGTGTGAACACAGTTTACCTGTGGCTGATTATAAATGGGCAGTGAGGTACCTATAGACTTATTAAAAATGGAGGGAAGAGATGATCTCATATGTGGAAGCTTGTTTCCTAAACAATTTGTTTTGAAGCATAGGTTTTGGGGAGCAGAAAGGGAATCAAAGTTGCATAAAGGTGGGGATTTTCTCATCTTTTACCAATGAAATAGCCAAGCTCAGATAGAGGAAAAAACCTTAGACGTCACGAAGCCTGTTAGAGGTGACAGCAAATCCTAAAGTTTCCCAAGGGAAAATCCATTTAATCATTGCACCCTGATCCATCTCGTGGGGGTGGAATACACGTCTGATAGCCAACCCACAGAAGATGGCTATACAGGAAAGTCCCAAATCTGCTGTGGACCATGGCCTTGAGAGGACAAACCCCGGTACGTTTACACATAGATGTCTTCCCCAGCAAAGGCACTGTAAGGTCTCACAAATAACGAGAGAAGCGTGAGTCCTTCCCAGCGCCTTCCAGGCCAGAGAACCCATTCTCACTGGGTAGTTTTAACTCCACTTGCAGCTGCCACAAAAGAAGTGAGTAAACGTGCTCAGAAGCTCTTGAAATTTTCCTAGAGGGTCACCTTACACTATAGAGTGGCTTGTAATTAAAATGTTTCAAAACTGTGAATAGTTCACCGTGTCTAGACATTGGGAAACTCCAATCCTACACCATCCTGCCCACCCATGATGACAGCCTGCCAAAGAATATGCTATGTTTTTTTGGTCAGAGCATCTTTAAGGGCACATTTCTGGGAAGCCTCTCCTTACGGCCTGCTGGGAGCTGTTTGGGAATTCTTTCTGCCACCAAGGAGAAGGCATGCCTGGGCATCCAGGGGACCTGCTCTGTGCAGGCAAGCCTGGGCCCGTGGACGGGCTGTGGCACCACCCCTCAGGCTGGTTGAGGAAGTCCATGGATGGAAGATGGCCCTTCCGGGATCCAGATGTGTTGGCCAGAGCCCCCCGCCCCGGGAGAACAAACTGCATCCCCAGCTCAAACATGGGGTGGTGGTGGTGGTGGTGAGGGGGAGGAGGTAGATGAGGACATGGTTTAAGCTCTGCTGAACGAGTAAAAGGAAAATAAGGCATTTGGAAACCACTATCCAGGATCCTTATAGTACCTGATCCTGCCCATGAGCCAAGGAGAAAAAGATATCATTTGTTCATTCATTCATTCATTCATTCTGCACTCAATTAAAAGCTTTTTTAAGCATCATGTTGGGTGCTAGGAAAATAGAGATGGACGTGTCACATATCCTGCCCACAGATACTTCCACTTTAGAAAAAAAGAAAGAAAAGGAAAAAAAGGAGGAGGAGGAGAAATAGAAGAAGAAAGAGAAATAGAAGAAGAAAGGAGAAAGGAAGACAGTGGAGGTTGCTGAGCGAGCTGGAGGTCACCAAACACACACACAGAGGGACCAGGAAAGAGGAACAGGGACTCAGAAGGAAGCCTCTCGCTCTGGGTGGAGAGGGAGGGACAGAAAGCAAGGGTGGGGGAGACACTCCATCACGGTTAAGGGGTCGCAGATCTGAGTGAGGCAGTGAGATGGACTCAGATGCCCCGAGGGGGCGGGTGGTGCCACTGTGAGCTGCCATGGAGAGTCAGAAGGAAGGGCGTGGGAGGGCGTGGGAGGGCAGAGGAGCAGTGACATTATAAACTTGGTTTTCAGTTTGTTGAGTGTCAAGTATCACAGAAAATCCAGAAATCCAGTAGCCTGATCCAGAAATCCAACAAAGATACCGATTTTTAAAACAATAACAGGATCTTCTGCTTATGGAGGTCCACGATGCAGCAGGTATGGCACACGTCTATCTTGTTGCACCCGAACTAGAAACCCACGAAGTAGGGATTCTCGTGCCCATCTCACCAATGAGGAAGGGGAGACTCTGACATGTTATGCAACCTGACCGTGGTCATGGCGTCCGACTCTGGCCCTTTGTGCCCTTCGTACTATGCCCCAGGGCCTTCGATTCTGACGTCACCGCCCATAAGAGAGAACTACGTCATCCACGGTGAGCGTGGCCCACAGAACCAGGTTTCTCGGCTGTGGCACTGCGGACATTGTGGGCCGGGTCATTTGCTGCTTTTACATGCAGGCTGTTGTGTGAGTGGCAGGATGTTTCACAGCATCCCTGGCCTCTCCTAAGAAGATGTCAATATAATAGCAGCCCCCTCGCCCCTGAGCGTGGCCTCAAAATGTCTCTAAAGATTGTCAAATGTCCCTGGGGGGTGGGGGGGAGGACGGAAGGCAAAATTGCGACCAGTTAAGAACCATTGCAGTGGAAACATAATGTGAGCCACACATACAATTTTAAATTTTCTGGTAGCCACATCTTCTTTGGTGAGGGAAAAGTACAAACAATTAAAAACAGGTAAAATTAATTTGAGTAATATATTTTATGTAATCCAATATATCCAACGTGTAATCAATATTAAAAGTATTAATGAGTGATTACGCAGTTGTTTATAGTAAGTCTGTGACGTCAGGCTTGTGTTTTACATTTACAGTGCACCCCAATTTGCACTCGCCACATTTCAAGTGCTGAGCCTTGTGGCTAGGGGCCCCCCTACTGCACAGCACAGATTTGTGAATGGTGAGACGAGCAACAAGGGTTAGGGGGTATAACAGACAACTTCTGGGGCTGCTAGCACTTTGAGTTTTCCTTTTCCTCTGAATAACCCACCAATAACCCACCTCCCCCATGGGGTGGGGGATAGGACACGTGGAAAATGAAGATATCTATCTGGTAAGGAGAGATGAAGGGGAAACCAGAGAGAGAGAGAGAGAGAGAGAGCGAGCCCCGGGGAGGGGCCCTGGGGAGCCCTTCTGGCGCAGACGCTGGGCAGTTAGAGGCCTGAATGAAGGCAGACTCCCGCCTTCATTAAGGGACAGGGACAGAGAGAGACAGAGACAGAGACAGACAGCTGATGCACGGTCGGGAAACGCCAGTCACCCCCACCAGCAGCTGACACAGGGCTGATTCCAGCCCCATGAGCCGCTGAGACAAAGCCCTCCAAACCACAGCTTCTGAGTCAGTCTCCAGGCAGATCCAGGACACCAAGGTCCCTGCCTGGGACCACCCGGCCACAATGCACACAGCTTCGGAGCAATGCAAATGCAAGGGCTGGGGACTGGCCACGGTCAGGACTTCTTTTATTCACTCACTTGACCAATACTACCCTGAGAGGAGGAGCATTACTGTCCCAGATGGACACACAGGACCACACTTCTAGACACAGCCAAGGTCAGAATGCTAATTATTGAAAGAAAAAAACCTGTCTGAAGCATATAACTCAAAAATAAAACTTAGCGATGGTCCCCCCTTGCATATGAAATTAGTTATAACTAATAGATGTTATATAAGGAAGAAGGCACAGAAAGCCCTCTACAATTAAACAGCCCCATGCGAACAGGAGCAAAGAAGACATAGGCGGAGCCAGGGACAGCAGGAGCAGGGTGCAGCCCCAGCACTTTACACGGCTGCTCTCTGGGTCTGGGTCCCCGCCCTCAGATTCTCTGAGGACAAACGTGACTTGCACTCAGGGGCTCCCCTTGAAGGGAACCAGCACCTACCAGACCGCCTTGAGAACCGTGCTTACAGGGCAGCCACGGGCCTCGGGGTCCGAGCCCCTCCTGCCCAGCTCCACCTTCTGAGCTGGTTCTGGAAGGGAGCCTCCTCGTAGCTGCTGTCTGGGGTGCCCTCACTCTGAACCGCGCAGCCCTCAGAGGCAGTCAGCTCCCACGCTCCACCCTCCTCCCAGGCACCGAGCTGGAGAGAGACACGTTCTCTTGTCCCATCTTCCCTAACAGGAGCTGTCGTCCCCATTTTGCAGATGGGTAAACTGAGGCCCTGAGAGTCACTGCCAACCTGTGCTCTTTCTACCCCATAAAAGGCAGAATGAAGAGGGTGTGTGTGTGTGTGTGTTTAATATAATAACCTTACAGGGGAAGGTTACATACAGTATTTACACACACACACAGTGCATGTAGAAAGGGCTTTATAAATTATAAAGCATTTCTAAAAATTATAATTATTAAATTTACTCTTAATACAGAGTGCATTGTCCTCTAGACAAGCTTATGGACCTACATTCAAAGTGACTAAAGCCCACTTATAGTCTGTTATTCAACAAAGCCAAAAAAAAAAAGCCACGTCTAAGCTCCGCTTCATCCCTGCGTGGGCAAGGTTTTGTTTGTTTTTCAAAACCCACTTTGTAAGCACTGGGGAGCGCTGCGCCTCGTCCCCCAGTTTCCAACCGAAGTGCCAGCTCCCATAAAGGGGCTCCTCCCCTGCCCAGAGGGCTTCCACCTCCCACGCTAAGTGGGAGGGACAGGGCACCCCTACCAGTGCTGGGAACTGGGCCCTGGTCAGAGCAACTGGACCCACCCTCTAGTTTCAGAACTCCTCTCCTAGGCACCTACTATGTGCCCTGAAGGATAGGCCGAAGACGGCGTTAGAATGTCACGGTCTTGGCAGGATCGGGGGATGTGACTGCAGGTGGGGCTGGGATTCAATCTGAGGCAGTTTAGAGGAGGCATGGCAGGGGGCTGGGGTGTCACCCTCGCTTCCTCCAGGCCTCAGCTTCTCCTCTCCCACACCCTGTATATGGGCTTGCACGCCCTTGCTGCCTCCCCTGGGGAGCGGAGCCGTGCAGTCAGGCCCCAGTCTCCTCCCGCCTCAGTTGGCTCATCCATGGAATGGCACCAGGAATACCTACACACAGGGAGAGCTGCCAGGAGGCCAGACTCCATCATCTGGGCTGGGAGGAAACATGAGAAGCTTAGAACAAAAGCAAAGGATGTGGGCAAGGAAGGTCTTTTGTGTGGGCTTGTGCTCTGGATGCAGTAAAGTGTGACTATTTCTCCTCTCTTCCGTCCAGCACAAACAATAGTCACAGTTTTTATTCTAGTGGCCACTACTCACTGAGCGCTCATGGCTCTATCTCCAGCATCTAGAACACAGCCACCACGAAGAAATGTGTGTGTGTGTGTGTGTGTGTGTGTGTGTGTATGAACGCTAGTCATTGCTCTAAGCCCTGTGCAAACATGTTATATCAGCAGGAGGAATGTTGAGGGAGGCCGGTGAGGAGCCCTTCCTTTGGCTGTCAGCCTTCCTTCCTCTCCTCCTGCCATGTAGACTCCCGCAGCAGAGGGACTGCAAATGCTCAGCTGGCTGGAGACATTCTGAACATCTAGAGGCTGAGTGACGGGGATCACCACACCAACCCCTAAGCTTAACGGGGACCTGAAAGGCTATAGGGCCCAGCACAGGTTAGTTACCACTGTCGTTACTAACCCCCAGATTAAACTCCACCTAATCCCTAAAGTCATTCCCCCGAGTTCATTTGTGTGTCAGTACAGATACAGGAAGGCCCAGGAGTGGGCTTGGTTTCATACAACGTCTGGAATGTATTTGCGAAACCTCTCAGAGAGCCTAGACCATTTCATCACAAAATCCAAATGTCAGACATTCTCTGGGATGGATGACAGGGCAGGACACTCAGGAGCTGGTGTCCCGCAGACAGTCTGGAGACTTGCCCTTACCGCTCCTGGGCTAGAACCTCAGAGAAGCAGCTGAGCACCAACTCCGCCTCCATGGGTAGGTAATCCCAGTGGTTAGGGCCTGCAAGGACCCCCCTCCCTGGGACACAGACACTTGTACCTAACCCCTAAGGAGAAGGTGAACTAGGAGCATCTCACAGGGCCAGAGGCAGCCAAGGGAATAAAGACCCCCACTGGTCAGACCCTTTTCCCCAACAAATGGTGACAAGGACCAAGGTGTGTCAGGCACAGTTCTAAGTGCTGTACATACACGTATGTTCATTTATACAGGTCTCACATCACCCAATTAGTTGGGCACCATTATCTTCCCCATTTTACAATTGAGGAAATTGAGGCACAGAGAGATTAAGTTATGTGCCAAAGGTCACACAGCATAAGTGAGAAGAAAACCCAGGGGGGTCTGACCCCCCGAACCACATACATCCACACCACTATCCCACTTCTTGGCATGAAGAAGTGGGAGCCTCGAGGTCAGTCCATCTCACTGGAACCCTTGGAAGCACCTAAGTCTCCTATGTCCTGCAGCAAAAAGCTCCCTCGTAGTTCAGCAGGCCCCAGCCAGCACCCTACCAGCAGTACTGAGGACACAGGCACACCATCAAGCCCTCTTGCCTCATCTCTGTGTCAGGAACAGTCCCCCGACTTCCACCCCGTAGTCTCACAGGCCCACGCGGAGCACGGGTGCTAGCTCCGGGCTGGGAGCCGGCGTGGGGTCTCCGCGTCCGGGCTGGGACAGGGAGCAGGACATGCAGCCGTACTCCGACGGGTGCCCAGCAGGCTGAGACTCCGGCCAAGGAGTGCAGTCCTCAGCCAGCACACCACATACTGTCCCCTTCTCTAGAACCTGAGGTGGAACTACCTGGTGATGGACAGAGGACTCGCACTGGGTGGTGTCACATAATGCAACACACAGACGATGCGCTGTAGGATTGTACACCTGCAGCTAGGTCATTCCTGCTAACCAACGTTACCCCAGTAAGTCTAACAATTAAAAAAAAATTGAGTTGGGAAAGAATATGGTTCCAAGGATCAGGACAGTTAAACACGTTAAAAACAAAACCACAGTGTATGTCATCTGAACCCAGTGACCACAAAGCCCTTTTTGATTGAGGGCTTAATTAAGAAAAACAAAAACGGGGCAGGATACGGTTTCATGATGGCTCTGAGCCACTCTCCCCGCTACTCCTAACTTCCTGTACCAAGGAGCATTCCATCACTGTTAGCACCTTCTCACCAACACAACAATAGGCTCCACTTATTCCACCTAAGAGCAGTGAGCATGAAACAATAGACGGAGAAGCAATGAGAGTGGACGTGGGTCTGCAGGGCCACCAAGGACAATGATTAACGGGTTTCCCAGGTCTGCTATCAGCTGCTCCAGACACTAAGTGCAGGGACTGTTCTAAGAACGTGCTCCACCCAAGACCCTCTCCCAGGCACTCCAGGGATCGGGAGGTCAGCCTACGCATTCCCGACCTGTGAGCTCAGCCTGGAGGCCAGCCAGGGAAAGCCAAGGTGGACGGCGGAAGGGCCAGGAACGGCCTGAGCGCCTCCGGTTCTCACTGCTGCTCCAGGAAAGGAGAGGGGCAGTCCCATGGGCATGAAGACACCAGTCTTAACTGGAACAACAATGGACTGTCTGGTTTGGTCTTAATTAAAAGAGAGACACAAGATACAACACATTTAAGGGAGACCTTAGAGAGACCATCTACTAAAACCTCTCACATCACACAAGACGAGAGGGCACGGAGCAGGGAGGAAGAGGGAGAGGAATTTAGCCTTTGGGGGACTTGCTAGGTGCTAGAAGTGATCGTCTGTCAAAGCCTGTAAGGTATGCTTTCATATGGCCTCTTTACGCATGAGGGCATTGGGACTTAAATCACTAAATACAATTTGCCCAGGGTCACAAATTAGTAACTGGAGGATCAGAGATCTGACCCAGGTCCCTCCCGGGTTCTTCCCAGCATGCCCCACTGCCACATGCAGGCAGGCCCCTGGCAGCTCCTTGACCTCTTGTTTCAAGTCATTTCATCAGACCAGAGGTTCTTGACCATTTCTATGCCATGGATCTCTTAAAAAACCCTCTGAAGCTTATGGACACCTTCTCAGAATAATATCTTTAAATGCATAAAGCAAAATGTTGACATGTTCAAACTACCTAATGATAACATTAAATAAGATCTAGTTGCACAACTTCCAAATAGTCATAAATGTAAACTAGAGATTGAGATATCTGTAACCGCTGTAAGGATAAATGAAAATATCTGTAATTTCTATTGGTGACTAAGTCATAGGCTGCCTACATTTATGACTGGGGGAAATGCTACATTTCAGTTAGAGGTTAGTGAAAGTAAAGATTCCCCCACCCCCATCCAAGTTCACAGACTTGGGAAGATTAAAAAACCTTTTAACATTATAGAGGGCAAATAGGCACATGAAAAGATGCTCCCATCATATGTCAGCAAGGAAATGCAAATTAAAACAACAGTGAGATATTGTAATTGCACGCCTGTTGGGATAGCCAAAATCTGGAATGCTGACACCACCAAACGCTGACAGGAATGTGGGGTAGCAGGAACTCTCGTGCATCACCAGTAAGAATGCAAAACGGTACAGCCACATTGCAAGGCACTTTGGTGGTTTCTTACAAAACTAAACAGACCTTTACCATATGATCCAGTAATTGGGCTCCTTGGAATTTGCCCCAAAAGGGTGAAAACTTACGTCCATACCAACACCTGCGCAGGGATATTTATAGCATCTTTATTCATAATTTCCAAAACTTGGAAGCAAACAAGATGTCCTTCAGTAGGAGAATGAATAAATAAACTGTGGTACATCCAGGCAATGGAGGGTCATTCAGCCCTAAGAAGAATGAGCTACTAATTTATGAAAAGACAGGGAGGAACCTGAAATGCACATTACTGTGTGGAAGAAGCTAATCTGAAAAGGCTGTATGCTGCATAATCCAACTATATGATATTCTGAAAAAGAACCTATGGAGAGAGTGAAAAATGATGGCCAGGGTTCGGGGGAGGGGGATACATAGGCAGAGCGCAGAGGCGTTTTAGGGCACAGAAATACTCCGGGTGAAACCAGAATGATGGCTATGCTACATTCCTCCTTTGTTCAAACCCACAGAACGTACAACACCCAGAGTGAACTCTAATGTGAAGTGTACACTGTGTCAGTGCAGGCTCATCGACTGTAACAATGCACCACTCTGGTGGGGGGTGTTCGTCCTGGGGGGGCTGTGCACGAGCACGGGTCATAGCATGTGGCAGATCTCTGTACCGTCTCCTCAGTTTTGCTGTGAACCTAAAACTGGGTATAAAAAACAAAGAAAAAAGTGATGCAAACACCATAAAAAATTAAAAACAAAAATGAAAAACAGACCAGCACCGCCACGAACCCCCGGCATGGGGGATAGTTGTCGACCCTGTCCTTAAACCTTCGAGGTGAGATAAAAAGTCACCACTAACCAAATGCTTACAGTGCTGTAGACTCCCTAAGCAGCTCATTTACAACAGCTCTTTGAAGTGGGTAATACTGCTTCCAATTTACAGATTTGAAAATGTTGGTTTCAAAGTTGAATCTTAAAGAAAGTTAGACACATATGATTTCTGGATTATTGTGATCGGAGAGATTGCAAAGCAGTCTGTTAACAACTCTTTTACTTGGAACTCCCTATTTTAAATCTGTGAAAACAAAACAGAATAAACAAGATCCCGAAGCTGATATAAGCCTGCAGATGCCATCCTGACCCCCATCCATCTGAAGAGCTTCATGGTACCAGGATGTTACCTGAGAACCTCTAAGAAGCAAACACTCAAATGGGAAGTCCTAAAATTGTCACTTCACAAATACAAAGTAATGCTCTTGACCACCTTAAATATTTTAGGCAGTATTTCTTTGGAAAATAAAGGTAAGAGTCATGCCTGAGCCCCCTGTCGCCTGAAGACCCAATACTACGTGTTGAAGACATGGTGCAGCTGCAGGTACAATGGACTTCAGGTCTTTCTGAGAATCACTGTCTGCACGGAGTCCTCCAACAAAGGTCAATCACCCGGGCACTTCAGTCTGGGACCCCTGGCTTTAAGCATTCTTACTTTCTTCCATTATTCCCTGAAATTCCTGAATTTATTGCCTGACATTTCATGCCATAAATTTATTGAAATACCTGAAATTACTGCCTGAAATTCCCTTTACCCCACTGTTGCCTCACCTGTAATGAGGGTAATTCTGCCAACCACGTCTCCTCACAGAGTTAGGGTAAAAATCAAGTAAGATACTGAGTGCACACTGCTTTGCAAGCAGGAGAGCTTCGTACCATCGTGATGGATCACCGAGTCCTACGGAACGATAAAGCCATTCAATGTGGTTGGAGCTCCAGAGTCCATGTGAGAGGGACACACAGCAGAGGCTCCTGCGGCACCAGGAGGGCCCGTGAATCCATGCCACCTACCCCTGTCCCCGGGCTCAGCAGCATCAGCGGAGGGGCCGGTGACATGTCCTTTATGGAAAAGCGTCCTGCCAGGGAGAGGCTGAACCTGTTAATCCCAGGTTTACAATTCCTTGCAAAGGAGCATAGTTCACACTCCCGCCTCCTTCAGGGCTCATGGCTACCCCTGGGCACCTCTCCGTCAAGGGGATGGGGACTTCCCGTGTCCAGTGTGTCAAAGAGGCCGCGGAGACGAGGATATGCAGAGGCGGTCATGGTCTGGGCTCACTCCGAGACCCACGGTGACCTGCAGAAAGCATCTCTACGGGCGCGGGGAGAAGAAAGTCAGGTCGCAGCGGGTTGGGAATGAGAGGGAGATGAAGCCATGGGAGCAAGGAGGACCTCCTTCCTCACTTAACGACCTCCCCGTTCAACAGCACGGACTCAGGACCGGGTCCCCAGCGCAGGGACTCCCCTTTCTCAGTCTCTGTCGCCATCACCCCGTCGGGTAGTGTTCACTCCGGGAAGGGCCTGCAATCCCGCGAGGCCACACACTTCATTCAGGAGTGCGGTGTCAGTGCACGGCGCCGCGGCACCCTGCGGGACAGCCACTTTAAGCTCCTTGCTTATTGACCAATTCGCTTAACGACCTCGTCGTAGGAACGGAATTGGGTCGTTAAGCGAGGAGTGCCTATACAGAGATGATGTTCCCCAGGAATTTGGTGGAGAGGGGAGGTAGGGGGGCTTTTTGTGAGAAGTAGGGTGGCTGCTTAGAGGGACGGGGCTGAAGGCTAGAGAGGGAGCTGAAGGGTGGGAACAACTTTTCTAGAAGGCCCAGCAGCACTAAGACGCTCAGCACTGAGTCATCATGCCAGGCAGCCCCGAGGACAGCACGGACCCGGGTCAGCCCTCCTCAGGACATCAGGACTTTGAGAAGCTGCTGAAGGTGACTGCACAGACGGCACCCAGGCTTCAGGCAAATGAAGGCGAGGGGAGGCTAGGCCGAGGGGTGGGTAGGAAAGGGAGCAGCTGGCTGGGGATGAAGAGCCAGGCTGGCAGCAGGTTTTGTGAGTGACACAGTGACACAGCAGCTTAGAGTTGTGGTTGGAGAGGAGCATTCCAGATGACAGTTTAGGTGGAGCAGTCCTGGGTGGGCCAGCTCCCAGGTGTGGCCCTGGGAAGGGTTGTTTGGGGTGAAGGTGGGCGGCAGCAGCTGCTTGAGGGCCTCTGTGGGGGGGAGGTTTTCAGCAGGTTGGACGCTGGAAGTGTGGGCACACCGACCAGAGGCGGTGAGGAGGGGGCGAGTGTGGCCAGGACAGGGCATGTGAGAACGGAGTTCTAGCGCACAGGGCTGGCGAGGTAGGAGATGCCCAGGTTAGACGGGGCACCAGGCCAGGCTGACAGTGGGAGTGTAACTTAGCACAGGTGCTGGGGAGCCAGGGATTTCAGCAAAGAGCCACAGGCAGACCCGTGCCTGACAGGATGGTTCTGCAGTGCTCGGCCGCTGGGCTGGAGGGGATGCAAGGCAAAAGGGGGCTCAGGGACGGCCCCTGCGATCACTGGGGTAGGAGGTCACTGCCTCCACCACAGGGGGCACCGTGGGGATGCAGCCAAGGGGATGACCATGAATAAAGTGGCAAAGGAAGGTGGAGCAGGACCTGACAGCTGATGGGGTGTGGGGCTGCAGAGCAGCAGGGAGCCCTGGACGACTTAGGGTTTGGGGCCTCAGGACCTGAAGAAACAGAGGAGAGAAGCAGGCTACAGAAAGAAGATGGTGAAAGTGGTTTAGAGGCACCCACAGGACATCCTGAAGGTCCTCACTGAAGCGAGGTCACTGGGGGCAAGAGGGAGGTAAGGGCCAGCGATACAGACGTAGCGTGGTCTTCCTGGGGGCGACAGCTGAGTGCAGCCGAGATGTTCCCCAGAAAGCATACTCGGCAGAAGCAAAAGGAGGCGACACGAGCCCTCGGAGAACGCTAAGCATGCCCAACGGAAAAGGAGAGAGAGGGCAAAGACAACTTTAAATGTGGGTCAAAAAAGATGGGCCACAAATCCAATGACAGTTTCACGGCGAAGGCGGGCATGAACCGGTCGCAGGACTTGAAATGCTTTATGGGCACTTTGTATAATATAACCTTCACCCCAGCCCTATGAGACGACAGCTGTTATTATTATTTCCATGTCATAGAGGAAGCAACAGAGGCTCCAAGACACAAGGTCACACTACCTGGTTAGTAAGCCATGGAGCTGGCATTCAAAGTGAGTTCTTAGAAGAAAACCTAAACTTGCCACGACAGACAACATGAAAGGGCCTTTGGTGCTCTGCTTCCTGTCTCCCCACACCTCCCCCCTCGTCGCATCCCTCTCTCCCCCTGGTCACTGCCCTCCAGCCCCCTGTTGGCAGCCTGGCTGCTTCTACCAACTGGCCAAGAGCTTTCCCACCTCGCGGGATCTGCTGTGAATAACCAG
Organism: Lyroderma lyra; assembly: GCA_004026885.1. NCBI lineage: Eukaryota > Metazoa > Chordata > Mammalia > Chiroptera > Megadermatidae > Lyroderma > Lyroderma lyra. The sequence goes on from PVJL010002286.1 coordinate 84,580, forward strand.
CTCCCTGCTGGCTGGGCTGCTTCTCATCTGGAGGCCTCAGCTTCAATGCCACCACCTTGTCTAGGATCAACTCCCCTCCCCCAGTTCTCCCTGTCACGACATCCACAGCACGATGTCCTCCTTGGGGTGACATGACAAAATCACCTTCGCGTATTTCTGTTGTCCCCCAGCGAGTGCAGGGGCCTCTCCACTGTTGGTCTTGCTCTCTGGAGCCAGCACAGGGAGCTGCACTTAGGTGGCAGTCACCAAATGAGTGAATGAGTAAACTAATGAAAAATAGTCCTTCTTGGTAGTGCTAAGCGCTGTGGACATTTGGGAGGATTGTTCCCCTCTGAGAAGACTGAATCAGAGTACCCAGGCCTGCCCCGACCTGGACAGCGAGGCTGGTTTCAGCCTGTCCCCCACCTGCGGGTCTGTGGGGAAAGAGCAGACGAGTCCTCTAAGACATGACAAGCACAGGATGCAATAAATTCCTCAGGCCTGAGACGGCTGTTACTCACAATGGGAGAGACTTCAGTCTACCTTTACTTCCTTCATCTCTGAGAGCTCACAGTTCCTTCCATGACGAAGTCAGATCATGTGACTCTCAGTTCAAAAGCCTCCTGTGACTTTACATCCCAAGGCCCACGGACCGGAACCCCCACTCCCTTCCTAGACCCAGATCTTACCACCCCCAGCCTGGCTCCTTCCAGCCACGTAGGGCCTCTTGATGTTTCGAGAACACACTGGGCACGCTCACTTGTTAGCATCTGTGCCCGCTGTTGTTTCCAATGTCTAGAACTCTCTTCCCTCTAAGAGTCACATGCTCATGTCCTCACTTCCTTTCCATCTCTGCTCAAACGTCACCATCTCACGGAAGCCTTCCCAGCACGTGCAGTGTAAAACAGTGACCCCCTCTGCTCGGGACACCACGTCGTCCCCACCTTGCTTTATCTTCTCCCTAGCACTGACCACCACCACCACCACCACACTTGTGTGTGCGTGCACACTCACCTACTTACTTAGCAAGCAGTGGAGCTGGTATTCAAAGTGAGTTCTTAGAATAAAACCTAAACTTGCTGCCAAGGGCTACATGAAAGGCCACACACATTTATTTATTGCCTGTCTGTCACTGAGAAGAATATAAACTCCAGCGGGCAGGAATTTTGTCTGTTTTTTTTGTTTGTTTGTTTTTAACTGCTGTATCCCTGGTGCCTGGTATATAGTAGATACTCAAAATGGCTTTTTAAACTAATTAATAATTGTAAAAAATTTAACTCAGGGATGGTAATTTAAAAACTAAGCGTAAGTGGAAATAGCATGGTGGTTCCTCAAAAAGTTAGACACAGAATTACCATGTGACTCAGCAAGTCTACCCCTAGGTATATACAGGAAACAATTAAATACAGGAGCCTGAATGGATGCTTGTCGACAGTGGTCATCGCGGCCTTATTCACAATAGCCGAAGGGGAAACAACCCATGTCCATCACAGATGAAGGAATAAACCAAGTGTGAGATACACATATTAGTATTCGGCCTTAAAAAGGGAGGAGATTCTGGCGCATGCTCCAACGTGGATAAACCTTGAAGACATTATGCTAAAGGGGAAGTCAATCACACCAGACAAACACCGGCTGGTCCCACTTACTAAGACACCTAGAGCAGTCCGGGTTCATAGCAGGGGCGGTGGGGTGGTGATTGCCTCGGGCTGGGGGAGGGGAGGGGGAGTTACTGTTTAATGGCTACAGTTCAGGATGCTTCAGTGTGGGATGATGGAAAAAGTTTGAAAGCTGGATGGTATGATGACTGAATGACAATGTGACTATATTTAATGCCACTAAACTGTATACTTAAAAGTAGTTAAAATGATACATTTCCTGTTACATATATTTTACCATAACTTTGAAAAACCCATACTTGATTTCATTATTGGAAAACATTTAAGTCTGATTGAAATAACCTGGATATGCAAATCTACTTTTTCAACTGTAAATTTTATGAAATCTAAATGCAGATTAAATATTTCTGATTAAAATTTAGATCCAAATTAAGATGTAAATTATACAGAGTAAAATATACACCAGATTCCAAAGGCCTAGTAGAAAAATATAAAACATCCTATTAGTAACTTTTATAGTAATTACACATTGAAATAATAATTTTTTACATATCAGGTTAAATAAACTGTCTTATTAAAATTGAAAAAGAAAGGAATGAGGTTCTGATACACGCTGCTACATGGATGCATCTTGAAAACATCTTGCTAAATAAATCCACTTACATGAAGTATCTAGAATAGAGGAAAATGTATAGAAACAGAAAGTAGATTAGAAGTGACCAGGTGCTGGGGAAAGAGGAGAATGAGGAAGTATTGCCTAAGGGTAGCGAGGTTCCATCTTGGCAATGAAAATTTTGCAAATAGAAAATGGTGATGATTGCACAACACTGAGAATGTAATTAATGTCACTGAATTACACACTAAAAATGGCAAGTTTTATTTTATTTATATACATAGATCACCAGTAAAAAATATCAGGAACGCAAATAAAAGAGAAGAGTAAATGGACGAGTTTGCTTTCTTAAAGCTAGAGAGAGCAATAAACAGCGGCTCAGTAAACATTGGGGTGTCAGCTCCTTGGGTGAAGGGGGTAGGGCAGCTTCCCTGACTTGTTCTGCAGATTTGCACATAAAGGATGTGGCCCAGGTGTGTTTCTTAGATTTAGACAGCTTTCCCTGAGAATAAAAATACTGGCACTCCTGAATTCCCATGGACAAACCTTCGTTGACAGCTTGCTCTCCTGCATTTCTATCTCTTATAACACGGAAGAGGACGTGTGGGGTAGGCCAGATGGCAGCCAAACTGTTACATACAGCTAAAGACTCCAAGCAGGCTCTGAAGTTAGAGCATATTCTGCTTTTCTTTCCAAGAAGCTGCATAGGAGTTTAAGGTAAATAGTTTTTTATGTGACATAATTTTATATACAGTACATCAAAAAATACATGTAAATACTATTAATATTATATTTACAACTCACTCCTCTTAAGCATATACTTCTTTAACTGTATGTTAGAAGACAGTACAATAATTTTATTGGTGCATAAATGAAGCATGTTCTATAGAGAGCTCATAGCTGACCATCCTACATCACTTAAGATTTGTGAAGCTTCCCACATTTGTCTCTTCCAAAAACTCATTTGCTGAAAGGCCAAGTAGGAAAAGATCCAATGGCTTGAAGCTGCAGGCGTTTGGTTCACTTGCACACAGTTTGACTCCATCCTCAGCCTGTTCCTTTTACAGATGCCGATTGTTAATGAACATCTGATGCCACAACTACCTTCTAAGCAGCTGCTTGTGAAGAACTCAGCCTGCAGCAAATGCTGACTATGCATCGGACTTTATCCTGGGTGCTGGGGCATCAGCAAAGAGTATACAGACAAAAAGTGCTGCCCTCACAGAGCTAATAAGTATTAGCTCCTGTATAGGCATATGCAGACACAGCAGCCCCTTCTACCTTCTCCCTGCCTCTAGCAGGTGTAAGGGCTGCTTTAGAGGCAGGAGGAAGAATGTCATCGCATGACAACCGTGACAAGTGTGAGGGAAAGCCTAGAGCTGTAGTATGCAATTTGAGATCCACTAGTCACATGTGGCTATTCGAGCATTTGAAATATGGCTAGTCTGAAGGGAGATAAACAGTTAAACACACACAGGATGTCAGAGACTTAATTTTAAAAAAAAGAACCCAAGATACCCCAATAATAGACTTCATATTGACTACATGTTGCAATGATAGCATTATGAATATCTTAGTTTAAATAAAATGTATTATTAAAACCAATTTCACCATTTCTTTGTACTTTTTAAATGTAACTGCTAGAAAATTTTAAATTATATATACGTGTCTTGCATTATATTTCTACTGGAAGCACTAGCTTAGAGAATTACAGAGAATAGAGCGACAGAACCTCCAGCCACCATCTCTGCCCTAACATCTGGCTGAAAAATGAGCCCCTATTTGTTGCAGCCTCTGCAGCCGGGGTTCAAGTACTTGCAGCTGAGCACAGTCCTTACCGACTCAGAGTGAGACCCACCTAAAGGCTGGGACCTGCCCTGCAGCGGAAGGCTGGCCTCAGCCTGGGGCCTCACCCAACTGAGCAGGAGGTAGACAGATACGTGAACATTAAGTAAAAAGTTCCCTGCCATGAAATATACTGTTCTCCAAGGTATTTTTTTATCCAGAAAAAAAAAACAAAGCAGAGCAAGTGTCTCGGGTGAGCTGAGAGGGCAGCCAGGCGATTCTTCCCAGGCTGGGAAGCAGAGCAAGAAAAGCTTCATGGTTCCTATTGCCCTGCCCCGTGGTACACATTTGTTTGGATAATCTTAACCAGAGACTCCCTAAGGCCCTGTGCAACACTGGGTGGGCCAGGAACTGCAGGAGGATTTTCTTTTTTCTCTAATAAAAAGATGGCCCAGCCCTTCAGCCTCCCAGGCCTATTGGCCAATTTCCTGTCCCCCCGTAAGCCGCACAAGCAACCAGATGCTAGTCAAGGCCCAGATGAGGCTGTGGTCATCATCCCAACACTGCAGGGAGCAGATGCTCAGGGAGCAGTGCTCCGATGCAAATTGAAACAGATGCTTACATAAGGAAACAAAGGAATTGCCTGCTACTGGCTTCTGCAAACCCACGATCAAGCTTGGAAATACGAAGACTCAGTACAGCTTCAGAAAGAAGAACTATGTTGTGTGATATAGCACACTATTTGTACAGCTCCAGAGAGAAGCCTCTTGAGTTGTAGAGCTCTTTCATCTAGTCCCTGAGTAGCTTCCCTGTGCCGTGCCCTGTGCTGGGTGCTCAAGAACCAAGGATGAGACAGACACAGTCCCTGTCCTCAGGTTGCTCACACTGAGTATAAAAAAGGAAAAAAAGCAATTAATGAGGGACACTGATCAGTGGGATGTGGTAGGACCAGAGTCTAGAAGCCCACATGGAGCACCAAACCCAGACTGGTGGTGGGGTAAAGAAGGAAGAAGTCAAAAAGAGGTTGGGGAGGACTCCATGGAGGAGGTGATGATTGCTTAAACTCAATCATAAATAGAAGAACTTAGCTAGGCCAGGAAGGGGCCTGTTTCAGCACGAATAGTCCAGATCCTCCCAGGGCCAGGTCTCTAAAAGCTCCCATTCTTTGATGAAATTTTGAAGAGGAAAGTATACACTTGTATTTGTTCTTCCTTTAAAGAACATTCCCCTCCATTGATAAAGCAAACTTCTTAATGAAACCATGTATATGCAACAATTTTTTCAACTATAAAGCACTAAGCAAATATTGGGCAGTAATAGTACTAAAATTGTGATCATGATTGTGATCATGATTGTGATCATAATCCTGCTCGACCACGCTTCTCTCAGTGGCCCCCTTCAAGGTCCCCCAGCCCAGGAGCGTGTCCATCCCAATGCCTCCTCAGCAAGGCCAAGGAAATCCAAATAGCTAACATAACATCCCACTGTGGTAACTCCCTCTTAAAGGACTGTGCCTAGCACTCTCCAGCACCATTGGTGGAAGTGTTCACTGAAAGAACCTCCAGGTAGGAGAATCTGACAATGCCTATGATACTGTTAATGCAACGCACATACTCTCCGACTCCAAAAGTCTCATAATCTATGCACAGCTATGCTTTCATGTGCATACAAGTCTGCATGTGGAGGTTTAATGCAGCACTGTTTAAATGGCAATAGACTGGAGACAACCCAAGCAGTTAAGTAAATCCTGATCTACATGCTTGCACATGTAGAGACTTCCAGAAAGGACACACTGGAAATGGGACAGTGGTTGCTGCTAGGGAGGGGATCTGGGGTCCTGTGAAAAAGACACTGCTTTTCACAGTATATTTTCTTGTCTTGCTTGTATTGTTTTTCTATCATGAGCATGCATTTCTTTTGTTAATGAAAGAAAACTAATTAGTCACTTTCTTAAAAAGATAGAGGTCTTTGTTTATAAATGTATTTATAAAATGAACCACAGTGAACCCAGATTAACTACTTTCTATGAGGACAGCTCAAAAAGACTTTTTTCAACTCAGTTTAATATTTTTAGGAATTGATTTTACTCAATTCATCTATAATATCCACCGCACACATGCATACAAACCCCACACACTCCAGGTGAAGTTGTGGTGACAAGTGAGTAATTAACACACCTCACTTGGTAATCTGGGCTTGCCCATGTCTCATGTAGCAGTGCCAGGAGTCCACTGTCAGATAAGCAGAAAAATGAGGAGTTCATCTAAGCTTTTGTTCAACTGGGACAGAATTTCAAACCCCAGAGACCACCCTCTGCTCTACTGGTTTTGTCTGCAACTGTCCACATTAGGCTGAGCGGTACTTGACATGGCCCAGCCGGTGCAGTAGAGCCTGGCTCTGGGAGCTGTGGTGGGTGATTTCAGAGGTCCGGAATGTCAGATAGACTTATCCAGGCCAGGAGATAGCAGCCCTCTGCTCCCAGCTTCACCCCTCGCAACCTCTCACTCTACCTCCCTGCTTCCCTCATAAACCACATAATGAGCCAGGCCACATGCATTACCCAGCCTCAGCTACCCAGCACTGAGGAGCCAGCCACTGCAGAGGCAATAAGGAGCACAAGGTGTGGGGTGACCCTGCTGGATGCTCACAAATACAGACATTTCCTTTTCACAAGATAATGCAACAGTCTTCATGATACCGGCTAGCCCCGTTTCTGGTGGTGACAGAAGAGCCCAGGCCTTGTTTCCTGCACATGTGTTTTTATGGCAATGATGTACAAATGCCCTCTGGCCTGAATTGGTTACCTGTAATTACTGAGCCACCCCAGGGAGAGTGGTGGAAAGAACCCTGGACAGGGAATGGGGGCACATCCTCAATGGTCCTCCAGGTCCTCTGTTTGACTGCAGGACCTCCTCTGCACAGCCTGGCCCCTGGAGGCCCTTTTTTCTGGTCTCCTCCTGCCATCCATCCATTCTGCCCCCTCTGGCTCTCACCTGACCTCACACGCACTGTCATTCCCCTTTTATGAGCAGCACTCTGCCTACATTCTATCTCTCTGCCTATATTCCCTCTAGCTTTTCCCTCAGCAATGCAAGACACACTCCTATTCTCTGTCAAGCCCCAAATCATACCTCCTCTTCCAGGAAGCATTCTCAGACTACCTGAGCCTCACATTCCCCTACAGAACAGTGTACACACCTCTCTCACAACACTTAGGATATTAATGATAATGACTAAAGCTTTACAGATCACTTATTATGCACTAGGCTGCATGCTACTTATTTAATCCTCACAGTAACTCCATGAAGTACCAATATTGTCCTCATTTTACAGACAATGCTACTGAGAATCAGAGATTTATTTAAGTAAGCTGCCCAAGGCCATAGAGCTATTAAGTGGCTGATAGGTGCCTAGACAAGTGTGTGTGCATAGTAGCTGCTCAATAATCATTTGCCTCATAAATGATTAAGTGAATAAATACAGAAATAATGGCATTTCTGTCTCCTCTATAGAAAATTCAAGTAAGAACCACTTCTTACTAATCTTTCAAACTTCCTTGTCAAACACCTACTAAGGTGTAGGGCACTGGAAATATCTAATGAATGAATGAACAAAAGAATATATGAGCAAACCAGTAAATAGAACCCCAAGCCTGGCAATGCCACCCAACAATCTCAGCCAGATAGCTTCAGCTTGCTAGGCTCCTGTTTGTCACCTGTCAAAGGCAGAGACTATGCACAACATTCTCTCAAGTTCCTTCTAGGATTAAAGTTACATAGGAAATGAATGATCAGACTCTGTGAGTTTGTGATTATGGCAATTTCCAAACCAAATTACGTCTTGTATTTTTC
>PVJL010002286.1:92526-103028 GCA_004026885.1 Lyroderma lyra
CACACACACACACACACACACACACACACACACACGCACACACACACACACATACGCACGCGCACACACACACACACACACACACACACACACACATACGCGCACACACACATGGAACAGCACGTGGTAGGGGCTGATAAATGCTCCTGAAATGCTGAAGCCCAGATCCACTCCAGATGGTGCTGAGATGTGTCCACATCAGTGCAAGGTGGGAGTTCTGGCTGAATTTCGTTCATTCTCACCCTACCTGTGGCTAATTAGGAGCTTGGCTGCCTACCTAGGACCTGACACATCTGTATACCATGGCATATCATTAATGACCAGCCACGTGTACACCAACGCCCAGCATGCCTTGTTTGACAAATGTTCAGCATAACTGACTCTACCAAAGGATACTCTACCAAATGAGGGGTGTGAGCAAGATGGTGTCTATTCTTATCAGAAGAGCAGGAGCATCATTTTCTCTATTGTGCTTGGCTCACAACAGGAGCATAAGCTGAGCACTAACCGTACACATGAGAGGGCCTCTTCCATGACTGGAATGCAAATAAACAGTCACTGTAGAGGACAGCTGTTGCTTATCTGTCTTGCACCTTCATGTCCCTGGGGACCCGCTCTTCCTCATGTCAATCATGTGAGGCTTGAAAGGGCTGCCAAAGACAGTAGCAGCCAGCTCCTCTGGCTTTGGCCACAGTAACTGGCCCAGAGGTGAGTCTATCAGAATCCTTCCCTAAATTTATTTTCTGATATTGAACAGGTAGAGAAAGATTCTAGCCTTTTGGGTCACAGAGCTAAAACGATATGAATTAGAAGCTAATGACATGGACAGAATCCATTTGCAGGAGAGAAGAACAGCACCAACACAGCTAAATATCCAAGAGATAGGCAGAAGGAGATAGGGTGGGACAGACTTTGAGTGTCTGGACCTTCCTGTTTGTAGGAATTATTGACCTCCCTGTTTTCTTTAGGTTAGTTTGAGCAGCCAAAGTGGCCTTACACAAGCATGACTGTACTCAGAGTGCATTTTCAAATGCATTTTCTACTCTGCAGGTAGTTTTTATGAGCTAGGCTACCACACATTTGAAATGTCTTTGTCCTCCTAAGGAAGGTATAAAAACTCCTGGGCAAGAGTCACTTTTACTCAGCATCACTAATTCAAGATGTTCATTCATTCTTTCCCTTTGGATCTCAGGCACCAATGGTGACCTGCCAACCCCAGGATGTGAAGACTCTTCTATTTCAAGCCATCAAATCTTATAAAATAAGGGAGTTTTGAAAGAAGGACACTTGTGCGGTGTTCAGCCCTCCACCCCATGCCTTTGCTGGCTGACTCCCTCTGAAGGTCTGTCTTCAGATCGCCAAGAGAGTTCCCAGCAGCTAGAAACCATCAAGTGGAGGGGCAATATGTTTTGTAATAAGACCCTGAAAACTTCCCAGAGGAAACATATTGCAGTCCAGCCACCTGACTTCTATGGAACCTTCTTAAAAGAAGGCCACCGTACGGAATTACTGAGAAGGGTAATGCTTTTAAAGCTAAAAGCTTCCCCCTCCTCTACATCTGAACTGCTGTCCAGTGAACTACAAACCATGAAGTTACAACAAGTAGGAAAGGTGGGAGCTGCGGGTGGGACCTAGGAGACTGACCTCACTTGCCTCTCCCCCTCTTTTTCTTTAACACGTCTGTGTCCTCTGTGGGAGGCTTAGGTGTGGCAGGTCATGGGCAGGCACGGCCTGGATGGCTAGTGCGCTCTGGACCGAAGTGATTGGTTTGTTTCACCCCCGTGTGATGCTCTTCCCATGCCCTGTACAGCTGTGTGTCCCAGGCTCCCAGGAGCTTGGCAGCTGTCTCCCCTGGGGGCAGGCGAAAGCAGCCATATCCCACGGTGGACGCAAAGGCTCCTCATCACCAAAACAAACACACAACAGTCCCGATTGCCATGGAGAGTTCAATCCTCTTGTCTGGGATTGGCACCGACTGGAATTCCAAGGGCTCTGACTGCGCTATCTCCTGTGAGGTCTAAATACAGCACACTTACTTTTAACCTAAACATACAGCCTGGACCAGTGCCGAGGGCTGACAGCCCCCGAGCCCGGCAGCGAAGTCTTGACTTCTGGCCGCCCATTAAGCGATGGGCACTGCAGAGAGAGATATCAGAGATGTGAGGTGCTGGGCAGCCCTGTAGTCACAGATATTGCCCATGGCCAGGCAACGGGGCAGGTAATCAGCTTGTGGAGGCTTAACTGCGAGGCTCATACTGAGCATAAAAACATATCGTGGGGGAGGTAGAGAACGTGGAAGTATGAGGAGAAAAGAAAAGAGGGAGGAAAAGGCAATAATGACCAAAGACCTATTTCTTCGCCAAGCAAAGCCAAGGACTCTTTCTAAAATGTTTGCTCCCAGGGGAATACAACTCCCTAATTCTATTTCTTCATGGAATTTAGTGCCTAAGCCCTAGAATCAGACAGACCAAGAGAGCCTTCTAATTGCGTGGTCTTGGGCAAGATAATTGACTTTTCAGTTTCCATATCTCTAAAATGGCCCCATGGAATACTGTGGGTGTTCAAAGAAACCATGTCTGTAAAATGCCTAGCACATAGAAGTTGCTCAATAAATAGTAGCTACTAGAAGTGGTAGTGGAAGTAGTAATAGCAGAAGTAGGATAACATCAGCATGCCTTTATTTTCTCTACCCTAGACAGCGAACAAGAAGAGTTGCTGAGACCACCATGTTAAGAAACCCCCAACCAGGATAAGCTGTGCATGTGCAGACAAAGGAAACCTTTAACTGAGCAAGACATTAAACCACACCCACCCCTGTTAAGAACCTTAAAATGTCAAAATGGCAACAGCTTCCTATCCTTTCAACAAGGGTAAGAAGTGTCCACGCAGGCGTTCCCTTACCTTGGTGTTCATACATGACTTCCCTCGCTTATACTCTTTGTGGGATCCACGCTTGTCCAGTTTGTACCACAGGGCCTTGGCCTTCCAGGTGGTGACCTTGGACTTCAGCTTGGAGTAAAAGTTTCTGTGGTCTAGAGGGTCCAAGTCCAGGTGTCGTGTGAGGATGTTGAAGGCCTGGAGGGTGCCTTTGCACGTGGAAGCCTGGACAAAGTTCTCGAAAACCTGCCCAGCCTGGATCTGCTTCTCATCTTCGTTTTCGCCCATGTTTCCGGAGCCGTGCGGGGCAGCGGTGCGCAGAGGATGGAGCAGGGCACCATGAAGTACCCGGAGAAATGTTACGCCTGCAAAGTAGTGGGGGCAGAGGTGAGCTACCAGGGTGGGCTGGGCATGGGTGCTGGAGGTACAGGTAAAAGTCCTTTAAGATACTAAACACAATCCAATAATCTGTAGAAAATGTACAATCATGCCCTTTAACCTGGCAATGCGGCCGTGCTGCCAATTGCTTTTCCCCCACGCCCACTCTCCTCACTGCCTGCAAACCACAGATTGCTCAAAGCTATGCCATGGCCGATGTCCACATTACCTGGTCCATTTTGCTACGAGCCAGATGGTTCTGAAAATAGTAACTAGTAAAAGGGAAAGAAACAGAAAAGCACTCTAGATTTAGCACCACTAAAAACCTATCATTCTTGCTGCAAATTGGTTGACCAACATATATAACCTAGCCACATGATACACAGACCAAAAAGATCCAAGTGCATGCCTCCCTGGGTTTCGTGACCATCTCACTTAGGGTTAGACATCCATTTTTAAGTCTTTTTTGGTGGGTTACAAGAGGCCAGGTCTTTCCCCTCTACAGACAACAGACAGAAACTTCTCAAAACTTCTCTCTGTTCCCGGTATCCTCTAAAAGCACAGCCTCTGTTTCCAACAGACATAGAGAAAGACAGAAAGACACGTGGGCCTCCTCCTGAGGTACAAAGGCGCCTGGGCTTTGAAAGGCCAAGCTGTGAGCTATTTGGAAAAAGTGCTCAGGCTGACGGAAGGAAAAATACGATGGGTGTTCATTCGCATCACAAAAATAGCTTGCCTGGGTTCTGGCCATCATCCTTTCTCTCTGTACCACTCTAACCTCAGGCATTTCTTAGGAAAGTCATGTAACTTTCAAAGGAACAAAAATAAAATTAGAGCTGATTTTTCCAAAGCACTAGCTATTTTTCCGGAATCCAAAGCTACTGAAAGAAGACAAGCATGGAGGAGCTGGGGCTGGCCCAGCTGTCAGGAAGGCTTGAGGGGGTCTGTAAATAAGAAGACAGAGCATAGCAAGCTCCCCCAGACAGAGGCCTGGCAGGAGAAGGTCAGCAAACACAGAGACAAGGCCCTCAGGCTGGGCGACTTCCTACCTTCCAGATGGGGATGCTATTACGAGTGCATTTGGATTGCCAACTGGCTTTATAATACTAAACGCAGAGACCGGTGATTATCTTCTTCCTTAATCCTGTACTTATTAATTCAGCAGCAACTGCTAGTGTCCTAGCAGGAGCCATGCATCACCCTTGGTGCTAGGGATACACAGGTGGGGCCTAGCCAGGAAGACTGGCCCATAAAGAGTTGATTAGAAGACAGCAGGCAACCACTTGTAGAATATGAACACAGTGCATGCAAGCCCAGAGCAAGTATCTAACAGAGTCCAGAGGCACCATGAGAGGGAAATGACAAAATGTTACCATTTTAGGAACGAGGTGGATTGCCCCTGAAGACTGGAGAATAGACATTTCAGGCCAAGGAAACACCATACAAAGACGTGAGTCTGCAAAGAGCCAGCACAGCTGTGGAATGGCAGCAAGTTCAAGGTGCTGGAAGTTAAGGACTCATAACAAGGTGTGTGTCATGCAGGGAGGTGTCCGGGGCCGATCGTGGAGGGGATCTGGCTTCTCCAGTGGGCCGTGGGGTGCAGGAGATGGAGCAGAAGCTGAGACAAGTCTTTGGGACAATGAGCTGACAGGGTAGACTGGAAAAGGAGTCAGCTAAGGGGCTGCCCAGGTGACAGTGAGGAAAGCAGCGGGGACAAGGGGAAAAGCTCACACGTGAGGGTTGTGTGGCAGCCTGGCTGGGCATCACCTATGAGGGGCAACCTGCTGGGGGAACACAAGCTCTCCAGACACCAGACACCCAGATACTGACGGGTGCAGGGACACAGTATAGGACCTCTCTTCACTGTCCTCCTCACAGCTTCTAACATGCCTGGCACCATAGTCAGCTGCAAGGAGAATAGCATATTCCCTGCTCCAGGCCTCCCCAACTTCTTCTCCTCAGCCAGGCCTCCATCCTCCATGAGAACTTCTGTGGTTGCTCTGGTCCCCACGACTCAACAAATTCAACAGACGTGGACAGCTGGCTCTGAGCTTGGCCTGGCACCGATAAAACATGGAATCACCGAGGCTCTCTCAGCTTCTTTATGGTCCTCAGTACTCACTTTGGTGTTACTCACATAAACACTGTCTCCTTCTGTGTTTCAACTCCACCCCCATCACCTCACTCCCACCACTACCTTCGGCCAAGACTTGCTACCGGAGAGCAAGGCCCTTTTGCTTTTCAGAGCGTATTAATGTCTTCAGTTTTGATGCTTGGGTCCACTTCCCTGCCCAGGATTGAACAAAGGCTGCAAGCAGTAGCTGATTGACAAATACAAAGCTACTTGAATGCAACTGGTATCCAGACTCCCTTCTGAGGGTGGGCAGCGGTATATAGAAAACCACTGGCTTTGAGGCTGCTGTAGCCCAAGTCCAAAGCTCAGCTTGGCTCCCTGCTGCCCACATGGCCTCACCAGGCCACGTCAATTCTGAGCCTCAGTTTCTTTTTTTCTAAGAGATCGGGGATAATCTGCACCTTGCAGGTTACCATGAAAGGCAAAATAGACATGTGATAGCAGAGCCTGGCCCTGGGAGGCACTCAGTAGATGTGGAAGAGCATGCTGCATCCATCACACTGGGTGGGTTTATATCTGGGGGACATACCAGTTTGCAAAATAGTTTCATAAATCAATTCTCCAAGATGCCAACTCCTCCTCGTCTAAAACGGTGAACTGTTTAGAGGTATCAAGCCAGACCTGACTGCTAGAGAATCATTTACAAACTGGAAGAACCTGTCTCCTCCCAACTTTAGCTGCCTCCCCTCCTCCCCCCAAAATAAAAATGAACAACTTAATCTTAGGGCTCCAGTGGAAAGAGCCAAAGGTGGCGCTGAGAGGCTGGGTGGGCGTGGGAGCTCCAGGAACTAGCCTTATCTAGAGTGAGATAAGGGAGGTGGGGGCGGCCAGACAGGAGGAGTTAAGTGCTTCCACGCTGCCTGGTCAAGCTCAGACCTGCCCCCCTGCACCTAAAGGGTCTAGCCTCCACCTTTATCATCAGTTCTCCAACTTAAGTCACAGACCTTAAAAATGATTCTCACCTCTTTGTGGGATAGGTGTCCTCGCGGAAGGACACCAGAATATTTAGAGTCTGGCAAACCCCTGTGCAAACTTGGTCCCCTGCATTTGTCAGCTGTGTGACCCTCGGGCAAGCTATCTACTCGATCTCATCTTGTGTGCTCATCTGTAAAATGGGGATAATTATACTCAGTTCCCAGGGCTGCAAGGATTAAATTCAGTCATGTAGGTGATACATTCAGCACTTGGTGACATGATAACTAGCATTCCTTACTATTCTTCAAATGGCCCACACCTCATCAAACCAAAAGGAAAAGGGAACATAATTGATGACCACAAGGACCAGCTTCTCAGGTCAAGAAATCATGCACTTTAAAACTAGAGGCTTTCAATTCAGAAAACCTGGGTTCAAATGTACTTCCTAGCTATGTCACCTTGGACACCTCCCGTAACTTGTGAGTTTTAAGTCCCCCATCCATGTATACAGTGGAGGACCTCAGAGGAGGGAGTTTGGGTAGTGGACTGAAAGCTAGGTGGGACAGGCAGTTTTGTTAATGAGCTGGGAAGGCCGACTCAGGTGCTGAGACTGAGGCTGAGCTTCAAGTCTCTTCTTCCAGAAACTGGAGTGAGGTACTTCCCCAAAAGGAGAAGGTCAAGGATTAGTGAAATCAGCAGATCCTGGGTAATAGCTCTTGTTTAAGTCTTCCTTGTCAACTACCACCCAGCTGTTGCCTTTTTGGAGGTTGGTATGAAATATAAATAAAACTAACTACCCAGAAATATGAAAGGTTTCTGCATTTTCTGGGAAGAAACAAGATGTGATACTTTAGTTTCCAAGAATAGCCTTGAAGCAATTTGGTTTTTGCCAACTGGAGTCCCTTATTTGTGGTTCTGCCTATGTGACTTCATGAGTCACAAAGCAACTCCCTTTCCCTGCCTCTGGCTGCTACAAATTAAAACTTGGGGCCTCAGATTGTCAGAGACAGCACTGGTAATGGGCTCAGCCCATGGCATCTGGGAGAGAAGTTCAAGGTGTATGTAGAGTCCCTGAGTATCTCCTAAATTAGAGAAGGAGCCTCCTGGCCCAAGAGTTGTCCATGTACCCACATTTAAGACTCATACCTTCTGCCTTCTCTGGGTCATCACCTGCCAAATGGCATCAGACAGTGTGACCAAGTGAGGGATAAATGTCAGAGTTCTATAAAAACTTAAGCAGGGCTGGAGGGTCATTGGGCAGAACTTTCCTACAAAGCAGAAGTTTGGCCCAGGAGAAAAGCTCAGCCCTCAACCCCACCCTCAAGGCTCACAGATAAGATATGTTTCAAGGTAAATGCAACCTACAAACCCAACCCTCTTGCCACTGATATTGCCAAGCTCCCCATTCCAAGTTACTATCTCCTACCTCGCAGGTTTACCTCACCTAGAGGCCACTGGGCAGGGCCAGTTTCCTCAGCTATGGAAGCGGGGTGTTCACCCACATGCACTCACAGAGGGAAGGATGAAAAGCTCGAACTCCATGCCTTGAATATGGAAGACCCCCAGTCATGGCTACCTGGAGCCATCCGGGGCCTCGGCAGTGGGAATGTCTTCCATACACACTGCATCGCCGCAGAGCCCAGCAGGGACAGAGCACCTGGTTCACAGGTGATGCCTGCAGACATCACCTTCCCAGCTGGCCCAGGGATGCCTGGCTTTCCATCTACAAGGGCATGCAGCAACCAACTTGAACCAAAAGGAGAAAGGACTGAAATGGCCCCCCCAGTCCTCCTTGTGATCTCCTTCCAGTCAGGGGTCCCCAGGCTTCCCTTGGTTACCTCTCCAAATGGAGAGCACACTGCCTTCTGGGGCGGCCTGCCCCATCCACCTTTGCCATGTCCAACCAGAAGACAATCTCAGTGAGATCAATCCTGACTCCGATAGTTTCTCTTCCTTTCTGGTTTTAGCCCTTGAGGTCACCCTCAGGAAGTCAAAGCCCTTTTGTGTGGGCTAACCCCCAGATATGCAGAGTCTTCTTACATACTCCATCTGGGGTCCCAATAGGGAAGGCTAATGGAAACATCCAAGAGACAAACAGTGAAAGCCCCACAGGTTCCCAGTCTGCCACAAGGACCCAGACACCGCCCACTGTCTATGCTGCCCCAGGGTGGGGGTCTCAGGAAAGAGGCTCCAGGTCCATCACAGGCTCTGCCTTCTGTGCTGCTCCTCCACTGAGGGCCCAAGGTCATTTGGCCCTTGCCCTTCTAGCTCTAGTCCTCTCCTCACTTCTTCTCAACAGAGTTGACCTCATTGGTCTGGTCTGAAGTGACCTCACACATTCCCACTGCCTCACCTCCATCCATTTTCTTAATGGAATTATTCACAATAACGGATCCCAAGATGACCCTCCATGCTCCACCCCCAAGGAGTCAGAGACCTGTATGTTGACAATCACAGTGCCAAGAAGGAGACCACTGCCATCAGAGGCCCACCACAGGCCAGGCTTTGTCACCTGCATTATCCTAAGGAATCCCCACAACAAGTCTCAGGGGTGGGGCAATTCATTCTCTCCCTCTTTCTCTCTGGCTTCCCTCCCCCTCCCCCTCTCTCTCCACCCCTTCCTCTTTCGCACTCTGTAAAAAAAGGACTTGGGAAAAAAAATCATTCTCGAACTTGCTGATCTCATTCTTCTGTAATGCAAGTGTAAGTTAGCCGTGTGCAATTTCTATTATATGTGTATGTACACATATATGCATGCTGTATATACATATATATATATGTATGTATCTGTATGCGTGTATACCAATGCATGTATATATGCATGTGTATATGTGCATGTGTGTATGCAGTGTGTATATGCCTGTATCTATATACATGAATGTATACATATATGCATATATATACATACACACACACACACACACACACACACGCATATATGTGGGTGTATGCCTGTATGTACACACACCCACACACATTTAAAAAATTTTTTCCATGAGGATTTCTAGCCAGTGCTCCACATCTCCTCTTGTATCACTAAACCTCTCTTCGAGAACCTTCTAGAAGAAGCAGAACCTATGAGGCCGCAGAACTATGGCCTGGGCATGAGGGACTGAGCTTGCCCCTCTCACTGCCCTCATGGAGACGCTGACAGCCAGACTGCTCAGTGGCTCACAGAGTGCTGGACCTTGTTTCAGACTTTACATCCATGATCCCATTTGACCATCCTTGTTCGACAAAATAAAAGGTGGATTTAGAGAGGTTAGTGATCTCCTCAATATCTCAAGGGGGCCAGTGGGGATGCTGTGCTATGAGTGTGGGTTCACTTCGAAACCCACACTCCTAGTCACCGATCAGTATGAACCGCGTAGACAGAAATAACTCAGCCTGCTGTTCTGCAGCTGCTGGGTGAATTAAATGGGTTCAGCTCTGTAGTCTCTGAAGTTCCTTCAGGCTCCCAGAGTCTACACATGTCCATGACAGGGCATGGTTTCCCGAGCTGCAGTGCAACCAAACAATCAAGTATTAGGCATCTCTTTAAAAATAATATTTATAAAGACATTTGATCCATGGGGAAATGCTCATGCACTAATGCAGAGTGGAAAGAGCAGGATACGACTGCAGGTTCTCAGTACAATCCAAGTCCATAAAGTAACATCTATAGGGGAATGAAACAAGCCCTACACGAGCAGTGGTTATGTGTGTGCAATGGTATTTTGGGGTACTTTTATTTTCAGCATTATGCTTTTCCGTATTTCCCAAATTTTCTACCAGGAGCATGCACAACTTTTATAACCCCTTTCTATATACACGTTCCAAGTCCAGGGGTCTTCACTCTCTGACTCGACTGAGGGTCTCACTAACATCCTCAGGCCTAACAAGTGCTCAACCTCCTGTGGGCCCACCATTCTGGAGGTGTTACTTTTCTCCAGAAAAGAAAGAGCCATCCTGCAAGAAGCCCTGACTTAATGCATTGGCTCACATTCTCGTGGGTCAAAGATGTGGCCCTGTGGGGGCTCTGTTCTCTAGATCACAGGCCCCCCAGTCCGGCATGGCAGGCCCCTTTTCAGGGAGTCATGCTGAGAAGTGGGGAAGACGACGCCTCTGACCCAGTGTCAGCTGTGCACACGGGACCCATTGCCAGTGAACCACAAGGAAGAAACCCACGGACCTGGTTATGGGTCAGGAAGTGACAAAA
>PVJL010002286.1:103128-207087 GCA_004026885.1 Lyroderma lyra
CTCTCTCTCTCTCTCTCTCTCTCTCTCTCTCTCTCTCTCTCTCTCTCTCTCTCACACACACACACACACACACCGTGAGCCCATCTCACCAACGTGGACCCTGAATCACCTCTCTCGAACACTGGGTGCCCAGGAAAATGGTGAACTCTAAATTCCCATTTCCAGCAGGCCAGCCTATCTCAAAGGGAAAGTAAGCAAATTCAGAGACAGAAAGGAGGAGGGCCGCCAGGGCATAGGGCAAGAGGGGGTTGAGAAGTTACTATTTAATGGGTACAGACTTTCAATTTGGGGTGATGAAAAAGTTCTGGAGATGAATGGTGGTAATGGTCGCACAACAGTGTCAATGTACTACTAAACTCTACACTTACAAATGGTTAAAATGGTACATTGTTATTATATATATTTTCCCACAATATAAGAAATAAAAGTAAAATGCATACAACCACCACCACCCCCTAATGGTGGAAGGTGTTCAAGGCCAGAATACACACTTTATGGTCCAATGAACAACAAAATCAATTTTCTAAAATATTTTTTGCATTAAACTATAATAAGTACCATAAATCATTAGGCTAATGAAAGATTTTTGCTGTTTTTTTATTTGGCTCAATGAAATAATTTTCAACATTTTTTCATTTTGTAAGTCATCTAGGCTTCTCTCATTCTTCCTTCCAAATTTCATTTGACCCCAGGAAGCCTGTGAAAGCTCAGCCCTGCCAAGTTCCACATGTTTATCTCTTGCTCTGCCCTTCTCAGGCTCCCCTCCCTGATAGCCCTTTTCTCCTCAGCACCTGTGAAGTCTTCTTCAGCACCCCAGGGAAGGTTGGGGACCAGCTCCCTGGTCCCAGCTCCCAGGGCCTACCCCTTATTTCCTGGGGAGGACACTCTGGTGCTCTGATGGTCCCTGAGGAGTGTGCAGCCAGCAGACTGCAGCTCCCTGAGAGCAAGGTGCTTTCTTCCCTGCAGTGTGTTGGCTCCCTGAAAGCTCCCCAGGACTAGTCCAGATCAGCCCATATCTGTCATCAGGCTCAAACGAGTGGAAACAGAGAATGTGTAATTACATGAGACTTCCGTCCTCCAAAGTCAGGGCTCGGTACAGTTTGCACTGACTAACATGAATTTCAGGGAATTTCTGATGTTAGGAGAATCCTGTTGTATGGCAAAGAAACTTCTCCATTAAAAAACGAAAAACACACAGTAAGTCCAACATCATATACCACACCTACACCACAGGGGTGTGATCAAATGTCACCTCACTGAGGTCCTCTTCACTAAATAGTCCCCACCTCCTTACCCCCAACCTCTTTCCAAAACGGGTTGGATCCCTCCCACTGTATCCTGCACTTACCTCAGTTATAATAAGTTCTTCTATGTTTTTATTTTCCTACTCCAAGTTCCAAGCACAAGGTCCTCTATATAGTATGTACTAAATAAATGAATGAGTGTTCAATCCTGGGGAGCATAATCCTTGCTGACATTTAATGAGCATCTATTAAGTCTCAAGCAATGTGTTAAGAGCTTTACATGTATAAAATAAGTTAATCATTGTAACAAACCAAGGCATTGTTAGATATGATTATTATCCCCAGTTTTCAAAGAATTAGAAAAGTTAGCAACTTGTTCAAGGCCACATGGCCAGAAGTGGTAAACCCGTGACTTGAAGCCCTGTAGCCAGAGTTCAGAGGCCACATCCTAAAGCGCCATCCCCCCAGGGCTACCCCACAAAGCAGATGGAGGCGTACAGGTGCTGCCTTCAGCCTGGGACTGTGCGGAGAAGACAGGCTAGCTGATCACCCAATACATGGCTCCTTCCTCCTGGGCGCTTCCTGCCAGCTGTGTGATCCCACACGACAGGGTTCCAGCGGATGGCATGTGAGCGACGTGAGCAGTGCCCTCCTGGGCCTGGCCCGGAAGAACCTCCTCTGGTGGCCCTCTATGCCAGAGCACAGCCGCCCTGGAAGCACATGCTGAAGATGGCAACACCACGAGAAGGAAGGAGCCAGACACCCTGGGTGTCCATTGGAGAAAAGCCCTGTGTGAGCATGAGCATTTGAACTTCACACGGGAGAAATAAACAAAGTACATGAAGTCACCGAGAACGAGGGTTTGTCAGTGAGGCAGGAGATGTCACCGTAACCAGCACAGCCGGGAAACCACAGTGTGGTGGGCATATCAACTTGGGCCTGTGTCACAAAGCACACTCTCCCAACAGGAAGGCTGGTCACAAGGGAAGTGACGTGCCTCCCACTACCAGCCCTGCAAGGGGCCAGCTTCCCAACCAGTTCTGTCACGTTACATCTTCACTTCCATTAGGGAGTCGGTGTCCCGGGGAAGTTGCTAGACATAAGGGTCCCCTCCCTGCTACTTGAGGACCTCACACACACACACACACACACACGTACGCGCGCGCGCACACACACACTCATACACACACACACATGCACACACACACACACACACGTACGTGCGCGCACACACACACTCATACACACACACATGCACACACACACACACGTACGCGCGCGCGCGCACACACTCATACACACACACACACGTACGCGCGCGCGCACACACACTCATACATACACACACACGTACGTACACACACCACACACACACACACACACACCTCACACATACATACACACTCACACTCACACTCACACACACACTCACACTCATACACACACACACGTATGTACACACACCCCACACACACACACACACACACACACACACTCTCACACACACACACCCTATGTTGAAAACACACATCACTTCCCTATTTGGAGATGGGATAAGACAGGAGAACAGCATAGGCTCCTGCATTTCCTGGGTTTCAGTAACCCCCCGGGGCCCTCAGCTGAGTCCCTGGAAGCCGGTGTGGTGTGGTGTGGTGGAAAGAATGTGGGCTTCTGAGTCACTGAGTACTCCCTGAGCAAGTCATAAGCAACAGAGAGTCCCTGTGAGGATTCAATGAAGGCACCTCTTCTGATGCAGACTTGGATGTGTCATTGTCGTCCCGGCACCCTGCCCTGGGGACAACTCCCACCGCCCCAAGTTATGCTAACCCAAACTAAGGCAGGAAATTGGTGTACTTTCACAGAGATGGCAGGGGTGGCTCACCCTCGCCCTGGTCTACCTTATGCTGACATGGGACAGCTAAAAGCTTACACGATTTCCACCAAGGCTTTGCCCAGCATGCCCTTAAAGTCACTCCACAGGTGATCCTTTGTATTGAGATGGCACTACATGTCCTGACTGGCTGAAATTAAGCCTCGGGGACTTGAACCCCAGTAATTAGTCTGGAGGGATGCTGGGGAGGAGGTGCAGAAGTCATGGCAAAGCGAACTTAAAAAGGATTGTTCGATGACGCCTGCGTGCTCTGCACACACACCGCGCCCAGGAGCCGGGACGGCCACCGAGCAGAGGGAGCCGGGACGCTCACAGCCCAGGTGTGCCTCATGGACTGTCTTCCAAGGGCCTCTGTTGTGAAAAATTGTACCAAGTAACCACATTTTTCAAATTAAAAAAAAAAAAAAAAGGAGGGGGTTGATTGCCTGACTAAAGGTTTTTGTTTTCTTTTGATTTGTGAATTTATCAGGGTGAAACCATGTTCAGAAATGTGCACAAATTCAACCACGGTTAGATGCACTCTCCCGCCTTCCCCTCACAGCCTGCATCCGCAGCAGCAGAGGCTGCCCTGGCTAATTTCCCGTCCCCACTTACCTTCCAATCCACCACAGCCTCATTTGCACACACACACACACACACACACACACACACACAGCCCACCCCAGGCATCATGCCCAAGGTCACCACCAACTCTCTCTGTTGCTAAATCCAGTCATCACTTATGGGACCTTATCTTACTCACAGTCTCTGCCCATTTTTGGTCTTTGTAGACTTGTCTCTCTCGGCCTGCCCGGGAAAGTTTGCTGTATCCCCAGGTTCTGATCTTCACCCTCTTCTAAGTTCAACCAGTACCTCCATCCTGACGACCCACCAAGCCGTCTCTCTGATGCAGATCTCCCCGGAGCATTCCAGGCCGTCCTGCCGACTGCCAGTCACACGCTTCCCCCGATTCTCTTACGGACTTCACATGCAGTCAACTTACCTTTCACCCCAACCTGTTCTTCCTCTGCATCCCAACCTCAGTGACAGCACCATCTATCTGCACCCCAATTCTCGAGCCAAATTCTTGGCGTCACCTGCTCGGCCCCCTTTCCCTCATCTCACAGAGTCAGCCAGTCACCAAGTCCCCTTGTAGCCCCACACACTCCTCCTGCCCTGTCCTTCCTTGCTCTCACCTGAAACTCTCAAAATCTTCTCACGAATGCCTTTTCTGCCTCCAGACCACCTGCCTCCAACCCGCCAGCCTATTCCTCAAACTGCTGCCAGAGCCCTTTATATCACAAACGGACAGAGATTCCATTCCTGTTTCAAATTCTTCAACAGCTCCCCGACAGTCTTCAGGATAAAGCCCCAACATCTTCCCAGGACAACGGAAACCCGCCATGACCCTCCTCCCCCTGCCCGCTCCCCAGCCGGCCCTCTCATCACTCCCCGAGCGCCCCTGCTCTGGACGTAGTGACCAGCGCAGGTCCCTGATAAACCAACTGTTCCACACCTCTCTCCCTGCACCTCTGCTGGTGCCCGTCCCTCCATCAAGAATGTCCGCCCAGACTCTGTTCACCTGGGAAAATCCCAGTCAGCTTCAGAACCGAAACACCCAAGGCGGCACAGTGCCAGGGGTCCTGGTTTGGCCTCTGGAGTCAAGCAGACGGTTGACTCGGTGCGAGAGCCTGAACAAGCCACCTAACCACTTTGAACCTCAGTTTGCTCATCAATAAAATGGGGATAATAATAGTCCTGACCCCGCTGGGCTGCACGAAGATGAGGTGCAAGGGCGCCTGCCTAGGCAGTACTCTCGGCTGGCTGTTCTGCTTTGAAGCCCGCCCGGGCCCCGCCTGGCCTCCTCTCCCACAAGGCACTCCGTGGAGCGCCCAGTGATGGTTGTATCTCCCTGTGGGCCTGCCTGCCTCACCAGACTGTGGGCTCTCTGATGCCAGAGGTTGCACGTCCCAGGGCCTGGCACCTGTGCCTGTGGTGGATGCTCAATTATCTTGCTTGTTGGTAAGATCTACTCAAGAGGAGCACAAAATTCAGGCTATGGGGTGGCTTGAACTGTGAGTGCCCTTTGTCTCTAACCACCACCAGAATGACTGCAGGCGCCTCCTAACTAGTCTCCACTTCCCTTCCTCCCATCCCCATCTCTCCAGCACCTCCTCCCTCCTGCGCACAAAGCCCCCAGGGATCCCTACACCCCACAGTACAAGTCCAGACTCCCTTACTGGGGTCTTTGGTCCCCCCTCTGCAACTCCCATTTCCTTGATAGCTTCAATTCTTCAAGGTATGAGGGCTCCCCTGGTGCCCCTTCAGTCCTTCCGGTCTCCGCCTTCCCCCTCCCACACCACTCAGATCTTATCCATTCTCTGAAGCAAAACCAGGCCCCATAATAGTAATTGAAGACCTACTATGTGCTGCCTCCCTTATGAGTATCACAATCTATTCAAAGAGTCAAATTCAAACAAATACTTTTTGGTAAGCGCTGCATTAGTGGTGGGTACCAGGAACGTGGGGACAGAGATGAGTAATGGTGTGACTGACAGCTGGCAGAGAAGCTCACGGAAGAAGTGGCACCAGAGTCGGATCTCAAGGACTGGGCTGCAGTTTTCAAGCACAAAGCTTCCCTGTCCCTTACTAAACGTTTCCCACCCCCCACCCCCAAGCTTCCTTCTAAACTCCTGGAGTCTAGGCCAAGGTCACCAAATCTGGCTTTATAGCACATTGACCAGGAAGTGCTCACAAAGACAGCTTCGTGGGCCCACTCTCAAGCAGAGTCTCTGCAGCTTGAGGTCCAAGGGGAAAATGATTTTAATGCCTCCAGGGAATCTGTGGAGCAGGCAGCTTTGGGGATCAGTAACCACACTCAATGGCATTCGTCCCGTTTACTGAGGACCTGCAGCGGGTCCAGGACCTTGAGCGGCACAGTAGGTACCAGGTGAACAAATGCTCCCCGGCATCCAAGAAATTACCGACTGGGGGTAGACAAAGACTTATATAGCACGGGGGTCACACAGGGCATAGGCCACATGATTTGGCACTTCATTTCGCTTTGAACCCAACACATCTTTTGTGCATCAGTCTTGTCTGAACAACTAACGTATATACTTTTTTTTTTTATTTAATTCATTTTTATTGTTAGATTTATTGGGGTGACATCTGTTAGCAAGGATTACATAGGCCTCAGGCATACAATTCTACAGTGCATTGTCAACTTGATGTATAATAAGTTCAAGGAAAGCCGAGTGGCTCTTGTTTCTTTCCTATTTCCCAGAGTACTCAGCTCGGTTCTGCGTGAGCATTTGGCATTCAACTAATATTTAAGATTCACATAATTCAGCTTTATGTACTATGTTTCTTTTTGACAAATTCATCCATTAACAGGTGGTCTTCTGATTTCTGTCTTGATAATTTCAGTGTCAGTGTGGTGTCTGCTTCTAGTAGGTATGCAACAGCTTACACAGTACCACCTCTAGAGTTCACTTAAAAGACTTCCAAATTTTCCTTTGAATTATAGACCTCTAATTTCAGGATTAATTTCCTGATATGCAATTATACAGGCTTTGTTGTATATATATCATTAATGTTATTAGCAATGTAAATAATACTTCTGTGAATCTCAGTAGTCGAACAACCTCTGTGTAGGGTGCCCCAGGCAGAAAAAGGGGAGATGCCTATCCATTCCTTCCATTAAGCCATCCACCCACCCACCCAGCAGTCCAGCCGGCCACACCCCTCCACCAGCCTCCACATGAGGGCCTGTAAACTGCATTCAGCCT
Source organism: Lyroderma lyra (assembly GCA_004026885.1). NCBI lineage: Eukaryota > Metazoa > Chordata > Mammalia > Chiroptera > Megadermatidae > Lyroderma > Lyroderma lyra. The sequence continues at coordinate 110,034 of PVJL010002286.1, forward strand.
TTAAGAGCAGGTGTGTGCACCTGCTTGAGCAGGTAAACCCTGCCTGAGTCAGAAAAGCCTCATGGGCTGTTCAAAGCCTACTGATGTCTCAACATACTTGGGAAGCCAGGACCTATGATTGCAGTACAAAAGCTCCAATGCTGCTGAGACACAGCATGGCAAATCAAGGACACCCATCAGGAGGTTCCTGGGAGACATGGCCAAGCATGAGACACTCAGACAAGTAGGGGGTATGCAGGCTATGCTGAGGTAGCCAGCAACATGGACTGTACCCTGCTTTTGCTGGGGCCACATTCCCAGTGGTTTGCTGATGTTGTTTGTTTGCTTGTATATTTGGCTTAAACCCTCAAACAGGACTCACAGTCTTGAGAAGGGAAATTTCTGGATGTGGACCAACAGTCGTCTGGCCCTCCCTCCAAGTCCCCAGCCTCGGAGATGGGAGACCTACAACTCTCTTTGCTCCAAGGACCTGAGGGCTCCTTCCTGGAGTGCATGCCGGGTCCTGGACAGCACACAGGCAGTTCAGCCCGAGACCCGTTCACTTCCATTTTGCTTCAGCTGGACAACAGGAGGATTTATTTGCTTGTTGTTTATTTGTTCACATATTCATCTTACAGATACTGATTACTATGAGCCAGGCAATGTGCTGAATGAACACAGCTTAATGGTGATCAAATACAACTTGGGAGTGACCAGGCCAGCAATGGACAAGGTGAGACAGCTCTGAGAAACATGTCTATCTTCACCAGGACCCGCCTAAAGGGCTCTCTGCCCAGGTCAAATATGGTCATGTCTGGAGGCAGTTCAGAGGTCCAAGCAGAAGTAATAGAGAAGGACAGTTTGGGCCACTTCCTTATTGTGCAGAGGAACTGAAGTCTCTTGAAACTCTTTTCCCCAAAGCTCTATGAAACCAATTGAGATTCCAGACAGGCTTCTCAGATAAGACATGGGCAAACCAGTCCCTAAAATACACTCAACTGCTGAACTCACTCCTGAGGAGATCGTTGGCCTGGGAGGATGTACTTCACAGTGCAGGACTGGGCATACAAGCACTGTAGCACTTGCCTGTTGATAATGGCCATGAGGCTGGCACCGAGGGCAGTGGGCATCTGGGTGGGAAGGCAGAAGAGGTCTGAGAAGGATGTCCAGCTCTCCAGGTGACACTCAAGACCATGTTCCTGTGAGCTCAGAGCTGCTTAGACAAGCACTTCAGGACCAGAGACTGCATTGACCATGCTCCCATTCAGTGGGTCAAAATGCCCCTCACTGACCCACACCCCAACAGACAGCAGCCTCAGGGGAGAGGACTGTAGAAGGTGTGACTGAGCTGGTGAGTTTTCTATGGAAGTTGGGGAGACAGTCTCCCATCATCCCTATGTAATGAATTAGTGTTGGCTGAATAAAGACGCTGGACTCTCCTCTTGGTGCTTGGGCTTGTGTTCTGAAAAACATGTTCACTTAAATAAGCAGCAGGTGACCCAAAAAAGATTTTCTCTTTCCTCATAAAGCAATGAGACCCAGAGGCTACAAGAGATGCACTGTGATTATGAGACCAAGTAACCTTTTACTCTAAATTACTTTCTGGGTTTTTTTTCCCTCCTCTTCATAAAGGACAAGCCAGGCTCAAAGCTCAGTTTGTAAAACTGATTTCCTGGGGCAGACCTCAGCTAGGAATTCATTAAAGGAGAGAGAGACAGAGTTGCTGGAGGGCATCTCTCTTCACCATTACTCTCCCCATTCAAAAGACTTGGTATTTTTGAAGATTCTGACTCAGCCTCATGGCAAATAATCTACTTCCTGGATGCTTTTGCCTTGCAAATATCATCCTTAAAAACACCCATATTTTTTCACTGATCTTTATTCATAAGCAGCCTTTTCACCCCACACCCTCAGCTCCTACAGAATTATTGTGTGACCCTGTCTGGAACCCAAAACCATCCCTGAAGAGACGGTCTGCACATGAATTCACCAGAGTGTTTGCTATCAGCTTATCAGGCAAGAGGAATCTGAGACATTTTAAATATGAACTGGCAGTGTAGTCCGTCTCACCCCATGCCTTAGCCCCATCAATAAACGTCTCCACTAGCTCACGAGACACCGAACACAGAAAACGAATGGCACGTGTCTGAAAACGAGCCCCACCCACGGTAGTACAGGGAAGGGCGCTTCAGGTGCCTGGAGAATTCTATCTGGAGAAGCTTCGTTGGTCTCTACTAATGTTTCTCTCCAAGAACTCTCACATAATTAGCATTTTACAAAGCCTTTGACTGCCAGGTTCCAAATCCCTCTCCTCCAACCCCAACTTATCTCTCAACGGAATGTTCTACCCCTTCCACGCTCTACTGAGAGGAAAACATGAGCACAACTCCCCCTTATTCCAGATACCTACCCAGGCCTCTTCATACCACCATACCTTTTACGTGGAAAACCCTCTGCCTCCTTCTCTGCTTACCAATCTCCCTTCACCCGTCAGTATCTGGGCCCCCCAGCACCTGCTGGGTGCAGTGTCCCCTGTGGGATGCACTCTTCTCGGTGTTTCCAGAGCATGTGGTGTGTCTCCCTTCGAGAGAGCTTAGAATGGTGACTGGAACTCTGTACACATCTGCCCTGCCACAAGCTCCTGGGCATAAGGGGACTCGATCTCATTCCCTTTTGCACCTGCACAGCCAAGCCCAGGGCCTGGCACTTAGAGTCCCATAACCAGTGCCTCATGCCACAATCAGGGCCCAGCCCCCTTAGCCCCAGCCCTCCCATCTCTGTGCAGAGGCCATGTGAGACGTGGAGAAAGGGAAGGCTTCAGGAGTCAGATACCCTGCATCCTGTGGGACATGGACAAGTTATTTAACTTGTATCTGCCTCAGTTTTCTCCTTGATACAGTAAGTAGCCATGCCCACCTCTCCGAGTGCTCCTGTGAGGAATAAACAAGGTAAAATGGGTAACCCAGTGCCTGCCCAATGGAAGTAGCTCAAGATACATTTCCTTGAGCTCAGCAGGAAATGTTGAGCCAAATGGACGCCTGTAGAAAAAAGTAAATGGCTTCTGTCTGGTTCACACACCATTGACACAGTAACGGGATGGCCAGACTCTAACCCAAGAGCCCTCTCGCAAAGCAAGGGACAGCAAAGTCTGTACTCAATTCCTGCCCTTAGCTTGAGAATCTCAGAATGAGGCCTGCTTAGCAACAAAGGTGATTTTTATCTGAATGACAAACCACAAAAGGCCACTAATGCTGAGGTTATGCCATTGTACCCTTCATCTCCTGCCTTGAATTAATCTTTCACCCCAAAACATACCATAAAACAGAACATTGCTGACTCAACAGTGTTAAGTCACTAAGTCCAAGGCAAGCAGCCTACACAAGAGAAGCTTCAACCCTTCCATGATGTTGCACCCAAGTTTTATTAGGCCTCAGTCAACAATGAGGTAGGTGCAGGGGAGTAGGCTAACACCTAAGACAATCAAGCTCAGGGTCAAAGAGAGGAGTAGAAATTGTGGTGGCTGAACACACTTGAGGAGGCAACTTGGCCCTGGGGGCAGAACTGATGCTTGCAATTCCCCGACAGGAATTAGGAAACTTGATTGTCATCTCAGTTCCACCCCTAACTTGCCTTATAGGTTTGGTCAAGTCACATCTCTGGACATCAGTTTCTTGAGCCATAAAACAGAAGAGTTACATTAGATAACCTGTAAGTTCTTTGCAGAATCAATGCTCCAGGATCATAAATCAGTCTTTTCCCTTTCTGTGTTAGTCGTCCGTCCGAGACATACCTTAGTTCCTATTGAGCAGCCTTTTACCAACACTATGATTTCTACTGCTCCAGAGAGTCCAGTCACCCCTGAGCACAAAGCCTGGCCAGGGAAGAAGAGGAGAAATGAGGGTCCACATTCTTAAGAGCTTATCTAGTACCCTCTGGTCAAGCAACTCAACAGAGTCCAGGAACATCAGGGCATCAAGAGACTGGCTACCTCAATGTGGATGAAAAAGGGGGTCTATGGAAAGTGGCCTCACAGGGCGATCTGATCATAAATTCCTAACTGGGCAGGTCATGGTGGGTAGTCATACCTCAGACATATCACTTCTTTAGTAAAAGGCTTATCTTTGCCTTGAGCAAGCCCTTTCCATTTGTTCTGTACATCCCAATTAATACACCTTTGAAATGGCTCTTTTCAGATCCCTCCTTCTAAAGCAAGCTTGTCCAACCAGCAGCCTGTGGGCCACATGTAGCCCAGGATGGCTTTGAATGCAGCCCAACACAAATTCGTAAACTTGCTTAAAACATTACAAAAATTATGCGCGGACATTTTTTAGCTCATCAGCTATCGTTAGTGTTGGTGTCTATCATGTGTGGCCCAAGACAATTCTTACAATGTGGCCCAGGGAAGCCAAAGGTTGGACCCCTCTGTTAAAGCATGACTGTCCCCAAGAGAGCATATAATCTTAACTATCCCATAATTTATGTAATCTTGCTTACATTCCCTTTTTAATTCCAAATGCATAAAATAAGCTGCAAACTGTCATTTCTTGGAAGCATTTCTCTTGGTCTGTTGAGATCTTGTTTGCAGGCATATCCTCTATTTGATTCATATAAATTCTTACAATAATTCTCCATGGGTTTGGACACTCTGACCTTGATACCAACAAGCCCTAAACATCTGGGCTGGCTTCTTTTCATGCAAGGATTTTCCCTGCTCTCCTCCTATACCAACCTACACCCAGTAGGTCTCTAAGACTCTTTCAAACTGCTGGACTTTTCTCCATGCTGCTTGGCAGGAGACTAGGGCAGGAACAAGCGGTTCTTATCTGGCATATCTCAGGGTGAGGCAGGGGAGAGGTGGGAAAGCTACAAAGGCCAGGAGAAACGTGTGCACAGGAGCAAACTCTGACACGTGAGAAGGAGGCGACCTGGAGGAGAAGACCATGCTAATCACGAGGACAGACAGAGTGGGCACTAGAACCTCCGAAGTCTAAGAGGCTCCTGTAATGTGCCACAACCCTCGATGGCCCCGTTTCCTTAATAAGAATCCTGAAGGCAGGTAACATCCTGTGACTGGCCCCAAATGGTGAGCACCCAACACTGGAAGATGGGTCTATGGTCACAGCTGACTCTTTTTTCCACTCTGTTGACCTCAGGAGTCTAATTAGGTTGCTCTAATGAGGCCAGCTGGATCCCCTGCAGACTCTAAGCAACATGACCCAAGTGTCACTTAGGGAAAGAACAGGCCCAGCAGATACTTTGATAACTGCCTCCCCCACCCCATGCATTCCTTCCCAATGTGGCATGGTTCACTTGTCCTTTCTCCTGACCACAAAATCTTGGGGGGTTCAGAGGTCAGTGAGATGGGAGGGATGTCCTTCCTGTCCCTAAAAACCCTAAATATCTCAGATACCCCACAACAACACTCTTTCTCCATCTAGAAGAGGCTGGTGGGGAAGAGGGGCAGGAGGGGATCGAATTAACCCCCTGCATGTCTGGCCTAATTAGACCAAGAGTATCTATCATGGGTGGTTAGATGGGCCATCTGAAGGTTTGTGACAACAAGCAATAGGACCTGCCACTGCCAGAAACCTCAAAGATCAGTGTTGGACAGATCATCTCAGCATCAGGAGCAGGAAGCTCTGAGTAAAAGATTCAAGGAATTAATTATTTAGTGCGCATGACCCAGTTCCCGGAGGTGAGGCTGGGTGAGAAGAGAACTCACCAGTTCCTTATCGTGGCAAGAAATTCAAATACTTCACCGAGTAGTTAGTGTTCTCTTGCTGCCAAAGAGGATCCATTTATGGTTAAGTGCAGCAAAAAACAAAAAGACAAATGAAATAGCCAAAGTTCACTCATTCAACAAATATTTATTGAGCACCTCTTATGTCCTAGGCCCTCCTGGGATTTACACGGGTTGGAGCAGAGCAGAGGAGAAAGATTATGGAATTTATATGCAGGAGGCTGGGCGATGTCCAGCTCAGCCCTTAGGCAGCTGCATTACCCGGAGCAAGTTACAGCCCAAGTCAAATTTCTCATCTGTAAAATGGGAGTAAATCCACCTGCCTTATTATGAAGATGAAATGATCTTTATAAATGTAAATTACAATGTAAACCTAAGGTGTAAACAATAATGATATTACACCGTACACTTTCCCTGCCCTAGAGAAGTTTATAACCTGGGCATGTTTTGGAAAATAATCCAAGGTACCTATTAGGCAAACATCACGTTCTCTGTAATTTGGGCAAATTGTATGTTTCAACCTGCCCGTAGAGATGGAGCCTGAGATCCGTCCCAGCCCCTGGGTCTGTGTGCCCAAGACGTCGCAAGAAGGGGCAGACTCACAACAGAACAAGTAGCCAGCACCTACCTGGCCCTCTGTCCAGCCTGGAATGAGTGAACGACCGGGAGAGCCCCAAGACTCAATGGGGAGGGGGGCAGGGAGACCACGTGTAACTGTGGTCAATCAGAAACAACAAAACAAAACTTCACTTCAGCACAATAAAGGTTAACCAGCCAGAAATGCTCGGCCTTCCCCCTCCGTGTGCGTTTCGGACTGAGATGGGGTTCACTGGCCATTGCCCTATCCTCGTCTGTGATGAGCTCTATGTTCTGCGTTTCTCCAGGAAACAGGACCGACTCTCAGGCCACGGCAGACTGGCTAAGCAGAATGTCTAAGAACCAGAACTACCAGAGCAGCTTTCCCCTGGGTCTAGTCAACCCCTTCTCATCCTGCTGGTCACACCCCTCAACATGGACTCCTCACTGCCCTGCCCCCCACGGATCCATGGTGCCCACCAGGCCCGCCTCTAAATGCCCATTCATGCCCACCTGCTACCCTTCCCAGGGGCTGCCACAGGCTCCAGCCCCTTGGGTCATCCCTGAGGCTCCCCACAACCCCTCTTCTCCTTCCTCCCTCCATCAAGGCCCTGCCCTGGCCTCATTCCTCCAAGGAAACTCCTGGAGGGCAGGGCCAGTTTTATGCATTTCTGCATTCCCTCTAACTCAGGGCATTCACCAAATACTTCACCTTCCTGTCAGCACAAGATGACGGCCCCAAACGTTCCGATGGCTGTATGCAGCAGGGAGGCTGAGGACGGGGGAGGAGGAATGGGAAGAATACTGGACCGAAAGTCCAGGGCTGCATTTCAATTCTCTATTTGGCACCACTTGATTTTGTCATCTTGAGAAAGTATCTTCAGGCCAGGCCTCAGTTTCCCTATCTGGTAATGAAGGGTTTGCTCTAAATTATCTCTTGGGTTCTCTCTAATTATAAAAATTGGTATTACAGAAACCAGATTAGCTTGGGCCACAGGAGATGTGGGTCCTGGTCCTTATTAGGGTACAGCCTGAGACCAGGTAGCTGACTACTCAGACCTCAGTCTCTAGGTCTATAAAATAAACAAGAATGATGTAACTAGCCCTTCCAGGGTGCGAGGCTCTCACCAGACACTGAGATAGAACCTCGTGAGCCATAAGCCCTGAAGAAACCTCAGAGTTTGAACTTCTTGAGTCAACGAATAGCTGCTGATCCCCTGCCACATGCCCAGTACTATGACACGGGATGGTTGGCTCAGACAGGAAGATTTGAGGACAGGTGCTTGCCCTCTTGGCTCCCACATTTGGTGGGTGAGATAGACAAGTAGACAAACCTTAACTCAGCCAGTTATGTCCTGCCTACGGAGATCTGTCCCCGGCGTTGGAGTCAGGGCAGAGAGTGTGAGGCTGAGGACAGAGTAGAGGGCAGAGTAGAGGGGGCCTTGCAGGCCAAGAGCAGAGAGACTGTCAAGACAGGTGTCAGAGGGAGGTCCCTGGCAGCACTGTGGAGGGCCGAGCAGAAGGATGGGCTGGAGCTGGGCAGAGCAGTGGGAAGGCTCTTAAAACACTTCATGAGGGGGACTGTGCAAAAATGAGTCATTACTGACTTCTGCCTATACCTTAGCCTTCTGGACCCTCAGCCTCCATGGACCTGCTGAATCTACAGAAAGACGTAAACAGGTTTCTTCTCCTCAGAATGAAACCCAAGCAGAAGAAGATGCTGCAATCACACCTCCCAATCTTGGACAAATGGTCTACAAGTGCTCTCATCAAAGCCACTCCCTGCAGAAGCTGCCTGGCCAGATTCTTGTCTTGGCACAGGTCGGGCCCAACAGGAAACTGAGACACCATCAGAGCTGAGACCGGAGTCAGGGCAGCTGGGAAGAGAAAGAGGGGACAGAGGTCCCACCCTCCCAAAGACCGCTGAGTTAGACAGGTCTTTCATGACCCCAAACAAATCTCAATCTGGATCCCTGATGCCATGGGAGGGCTGTGCAACCTGGGAGGTTATAGGCTGGCCATTGTTTCCCTAAATGGGCTCAAATTCAGTTGGACTACAAGAAAGAGTGTGAGCACCCCCACACTTTCCAAGCCTGAAGCCAGCCCCCCAAGATAAAAGAGATCCACCACTGTGACTTACGTGATTCTTAGGCATCGCAGTGATTGAAGGCACCTCCTTCCAGGACAAGTGTCACGCAGATTGCCATGTTCCTTTAAAATAAAGAGCCCAACAACGAATGTCAGTTACTTTATCTTACATCACAGTCTCATATCTTCTCTCTGCCAAGAGGGCCCCCATGCTTGTGCAGTTTGCCCCTTAGTAACACTTTCCCCAACAGGAGGAAATGGACCAGAGAATTTCTCTCTGTGCTCCGAGTTCTGCATGCAAAGAAAAAAAACTGTGAGATGGTTAAACAAATTTTATTGTCTGCCACTGTCCGGGCACCCTAAGGGCTTACCACACCTCTACACAAAGACTTGCAGAGAAAGTAAGAATGATCTGGAAAAAAATGCTTTATTAGGCACTTCAGTAGAAACAGAGAATGCCAGTCACCAATGTGAAATCTGTCACATTTCCTAAGGTGGCATGATCCAAAATGCTAAATAAACTAGGAAGTTATAAAAGTGGGCCATTTGATCCTGTCTGAGTTTCCTAAACAAATTATTATTTTGGATTTCGATGACAACCCAAATGATTTGGTTACATCCTACTGCTTCTGCAGCAAATGCCTCTATACCTGTTTGGAAATTGGAGCCCAGAGTCACAAGGCATTTCTAAGGATTTACTTTCACAATTCTAAATTTCTAAGAGGTAAAGAAGACAAAAGTAACACAAGTGTGAAATTCGAGATGTGCAAGAGGCAATACCCATACTCCTCGGACACACACACTCGTGTTAAGCAGGGCAGTGGGCCTGCTCTCCCACATAAACACACAAGCGTTCCATACACAGCAATCTGCATTTAGAGCCTAGAGGATGGACTCACCATTCAGAATTCTCAGACTACTCACGGAAGAAGAACAAAGGCGTGGAGAGCAGGAGGCATGGGCCAAGGCCCCATGGCACAGCAGGAGCCCGGGCCTGGCTGACCCATGCTTATGCTCCATGCCAGCACGCTGAGCTGAGAGGTATGCTAGTGCAGCTGTGATGGACCTGCACACCCCGTGAGCTGCCTGGCAGGCTCTGAGGGCAACCACCTGGGCAGAAGCTGCCATCATCTCTGTCATCATCATCATTATCAAGTCACACCTCTCTAGCCCGTCGCAGCTGACAAACAGGCTGGCCCGCCTTGGCCACATTCTGTCAGCCTGAGCTGTGGGCTCCGTATAGTATGGAGACAAGAGTCAGAGAGGCTGGAGGCCTCCACTTCTTTGTCCCCTGCTTCTTAAAGGAAGCTTCTGAGTACAGAATTCTACTGTTGGTCTAACCAGGTTTGAGAACCAGGGACCTCCTGATGCCCCCCCAGATCTCAGGAAAGAAGCTCCTACCACCACCCCTGCCCAGGGACACTGTTGAGACCAGTAGCAGGGATGTGGAGGCTCTCCGAGGTTCTGCTTGAGTTGTCTGCATCCTGGGTACCAGAGGACATTTCTGGATCAGTCTACAAGGGCTGACCACTGGCCAGATTCCCACACTGGCTTGGCCATACTGTGATCTAGCCACTCCAAGGGCCAACTCATATCCTCTGTCTGACCACCAGCCAAACACGCTTTGAGCTCCCTTTAACTCCACTAAACCAGAAGGTCCTAGTGCCCAGCACCATCCTTCCCTCGAAGGAGCCTCTGTTTTCTCATCTGCAAAATGAGAAGACTGAACTAACTTGTACTTTCCTCAGCGAGATCTCCTCTAGCTGCCTGCCTCCAGAAGCCCGGCTTTTAGACACATCTACAAACCAGTAGACGTCTCTTAAAGGAAGGAGGGGGACTGACTCCTATGCAGGCATTGCAGTGGCTGGTTAGCATGAGTTATCACAGATAACCCTCTCAGCAACTCCATGAAGCAGGTAATTCAGTCATGTCACAGAGGGGGAAACTGAGGCATCGTGCAGTCAAGAGCCTCTGCCTGGAGACTCAATCGGCACTGACCCCAGGAGCCCGGGACCACAGTGGAGCTGGCCTGAGTCCATGCCCATGCTCATTCCCTGGTCAAATGTTTCCCTTTGTAATCAATCAGAATGGAGAAACAAGTCTCCTCTGGGACTTGCCATCATGCCAGTCCCAAGCAAAGACTCATGAGGTCTCCAGGCCCCTGCAGGCCTGACTCAGGTAGTGCAGGGAAGGTTTCCTATGAGCTTGAGTGGCCTCATGGATCCCAAAGCACGTGAAAGGACCTCGGGGACCTTCGCCTCCGCTGTTCTCCAAGATTAGCTACTGGGCGAGGTCTTTACTAAGGGACCCCCACCACTTTGAACAGGGCCTGGCATCTACTGGGCATTCCATCAATATTTGATGAATGGAGGAATGAAGTAATCCAGAGGTTAGATGCACTGAAGGCTTATTCAACACCATTTAGTGTGAGTTACTGTGAGACACACCAAGACCAGCTCAGAACCACAGAGCCAGTCCCTCAGCAGCATGCATTAAGCAGGGGTCCCCATACCCCAAGCCCCTAGATAGAGGATGGAGATGCAGATGCTCAGGCAGAACTATGCTTTGTCCCAAATACCAGGGAAGCTTTTGATAGAGCAAGACAAGTGTCTGAAATGCAAAGGGTGTTCAGAGAAGTGATCCTGAACTCAGGCACTGGAATCAGGAAAGCCTGGCTTCCTATCCCACCTCTGTCACTTGAATTGAGTGAGGTGACCCTGGGCAAGTCAGGTAATGAGTTGTGCAGGTAAAGAGCTTAGAATGTTTGGCACAAAGTGAGCACTCAAGAAAAGTTAGTATTATTCTCACTTATTAATATTATCAGCATCTCTCTCCTTTTGTTCTGATAACAGATTTCACCCCATCTCTACTCCCCAGATGAAAAGGTGGGCATGGAATTCCAGATAGTGTGACCATGGATACAAATGGTGTGGACCTGCTCCAAGCTGGACCAAGTTCCAAACTGAACCAAGTTTCAAACTGAAAAATCCTAGGAGTGGCCCGGTTCTCTTGGGACAGCTGGAGGGCTGTGTGGTATCAGTGGGGAACTGTCTGCAGGCATGGGCCACTGAACAGGGGGTGCTGGTCCATGGATGCTGCGGTCAGCTTTTCTCTTCCTGGGGTTAGATTCTGCAGCTCCTCCTTTGAATGTCTGAGCCTCCCCTAGAACCTCCTAAGGCTTCCCATTTTTGCTTAAGCTCATTCAAATAGGTTTCCTGTCACTTGAGACCAAAAAAGTTCCAACCACCAACAGCACTCCAGCGATGGGCTGTTTTAACGTCCCAAAATCCCACAAGGACGCAAAGCTAGCTGCACACTCAGCAAGACCCAGGCAGCCAGGGAAAAGCAAACGTGTACAGCAAGGTGTCTGCGGAGTGAAATAACAGGGGGCCGCTGCAGGCTGCTGGGCCCAGGCCCTTCCCGAGAGGGAGGTGCTGGACCCAAAAACTGAGCAGCCTCTTCCTGCAGTCCCCGGCTGGGAGCCCAGCCTCAGACATGGGTCCCCTTTGCCATGAGCATTGCCAAAGAGGAAGAAGAGAAAGGAGACTGGAACTGAATTCCACTGACTTCACAGTGGCAAAGAAAAAGACCCAGCCAGCTACTTGAAACAGCTCTATTTACAGGAGGAAGGAGGGTGGGTAAGGGAAGAGAAATGACCTTGTCTGAGTCCTTAAACGTGTGTCAGACTTTCACTGGTATGATCGCATCTAACCTTCAGCACAGCCCTAGGAGCTGGGTGCTCATCCAACCTCTTTTCCTGTTGAGGAAACTGAGCCTCACAGAGGTCAATAACTAACTTGCCAAGGTCACTCACACCTTAGTGCCCACCAGCTGGTCCGCCCGTTGTGGTACCAGCTCAGCGCACTCTGATGCTGGGGCCTCCTCCTCTCACAGGCATGTCCGCTGCCACTCATACCCGTGGTCAGACCCGCCCGAAGAAGATGGGGATATGCATCCCTCTCACTGACAACTGTCCCCACCGGGAGACAGCCTGCAGAGGGTGAGCTGCCGTAAGGCACTTAGGGGACAGGCACATCATGATACCCACAGTGCATCCTTGGGCAGCTTTCCTTCTCTGGATGTTGTTATTTTAATCTCCAAGAGTGTCAGTGCAGTGCTGATGAGATGGCATTTATCCGTGTGTTTTAACCAGGCTATGTCTGCCAGAATCCCACGGAGAGTTGTTTTTCTGGTTTTGTTTATTTCTCAGACACCTTTCCCAAGAGCTTCTGACTGAACAGGTCCAAGACGCAGCACTGTGCTCAACAATGTTATCTCTGCTTTGTCTCATTTTCTAGCCACCTTCCAGGCCAGCACCCAAAGACAGTCCATCCCTGAACGTCCAGGCCTCCTAAAACAACAGCACCCTCTCAATTCCCTCCAGGGAACGAAGGTCCACCTCCAGAGGTATTTTAAAGGGTTTTATAGAAATGGAAACAAAAGCCCAAACCCCCGGCCTCGTTACAGAAACAAAGAACCAAACCACAGCGATTGCTCCCCGCCCTCCTGCAACATTAGCTGATGGGGGTCGGGGAGGAGCACAGAAGGAGCACCCACAGCCGGGGGACCCTCACCGAGGTCTACACACTATGAACTGAACCCCCGGTGGGGTGAGGGCCCTGCAGACCTATCTCAGCTGGTCCCACGGGAGAAGGAGTGGCGGCTTCCAACACGCGATGGCGCAGAACTGGGAACCACGGTCTGAAATGACGTGACAATCACGCTGACCACAACAGTGTCAAGAGCAGCCACCCTTGACGGGGCATGGGCGGTACCTGTGGGTCCGGGGACGCTCAGTCAGCCACCCACTGACCCCACAGCACCCACAGGGCCACACCTGCCCAGGGCCTGCCTGCCGGCCAGCGGCTTTTCTCTCCGTTTCCCAGCAACCGGGTCCACGAGGCTGCGCAGTCAGGAGGGATTATCCAGACAGGTACTGCCCTTACTTCTCTTTTCCTTCTCAGAGCTTTGTGCCCTGCTATTTAACAGTAAATAAGTAAGTACATAGGAACTGGCTGATTTCCCCTCGGGGCCTGATTTGGTTTCCTGCTCCCTGGCTGGGTGCGACGCTGGTGCCCTGCTGCCCAGCACTGCCTGGGGCTGGGAGTGCTGTGCAGGACACTGCAGAGATTCATGGGCAAGCTGGATATGCTTGAAATCTGAAAGGGGATGGAGTGCTCAAGGGTTCTCATTTCCTGCTCCCCCCACATCCCCCACAGCTTGGTTCTCCTTAAACCAGTCAGGAAAGAGCACGCGCCAAGCGTCTGTGGCGTGTCCTGACCAGGACTGTGAAGAACACCAACAGCATGGGACAGGGGCCTGGATGTGGGCAGCAGGGGCAGTGCAAGGAGCACTGCCTCAGGGCCAGCCAGCACCTGGGCTTCGATGCCCACACCGCCCTGTCCTGAGACCCTGGACAAGCCACTCTCTGCGGGAGGATGGCTACCTTACAAAGCTAATGTGTAAATTAAATGAGACAATACACATCAAATAATAGTCAAGGCTGTCACACGTTAGACATTTACTACGGGCCAGCATCTGCGTGCTAAGTGCTTTGCGAGGATTATTTCACTGAGCCTTACAACTTCCAGTGAGGTAGGCATCATACCCTCAAGTTCAGAAGAGGAAACTGAGACTCCCAGAAATCAAAGCACCGACCCAAAGTCACACGGCTCATAAGAATCAGAGCTAGAAATTACACCCAGTCAGCCTGACTCTAAGCTCTAATCTTGGCTCTGCTGCCTGCTGTCTGGTAGGTGCTCAGAACACATTACATAACATGTGAGTGCTGAGCTGGGGGCTGCTGGCACTCCACCCAGGAAGCATATGGAGAAAAGGGGGGAGTTTTGGCTGCGTGTTTAGGAAGTGTTCTGAAGCAGGAAGGCCTGAATCTCAGTCTTACAGGATGAGGATGGATAAAGGCAAACGAGAAGAAGGCAAGCGCTGCATACCGGAAAAAAGCAAAGAAAAGAGCTGGAGGCAGGGATGACCCAGGCAGGCAGGCAGAGAGCGGCAGCAGAGACTGGCCGGGCTGGAACTGGACAGAAGTGGAGTCTGGCCTTAGTGAGGGATGGGCGGTCTGAGCCATTCGCGGAGGGGCCATGCTATTAACCCCTGGGATCTTTCTCACCACACCCCAGAGAGGCTCCTTGTCTACTCCTTTGATCACATAATGACCATGGAGGGAATCAAGACCCATGACTATAAAGGCCCAAGAGCCCCTGTCTCCCCACAGGAGGCTTAGAACCTAACTCAATGAGCAGGGTCTTGCCAGCTCCCAGCCTGCACTGCAGTGCTGAGCTGCCAGGCCCAGATTCCAGCCAAAGCTCAGGACACCAGGAATCTGCCCTATGTATGTAAGTGTCACCACCATGACCCTGGCATTCAAGGTGCCCAGGAGGGAACAGAACGTAGAAATGAGGCCTTAAGATGTGAGCTCCTCACGACCCCACCTCTATCTCACTGGACTTCACATTCCCCACACCTGCTGGGTCACTACAGGTGCTCAACCTCTGTGGAGCTGAACGACACAGATTTTTCCACTTAAGGAACAACTCTGGAGCTTGATAACTGTGGATTAAAGTCTGTGCTGGAGCCCATGGTTTAGTCCCAGTTTAGCTAGAAGGATCATTTGCCTGTTTGCCTTCTGGTGAAAAAGTGCCCCCCACCCAGCCCCCTGCACCCTGGACGTGGTTCTGGGCCCCACACCTAGTACCTGTCCTTCCTCCTGGGTGACACTGAGGATCCCAACTCCACCTCCAACTGCAGGTTCCTCAGGTATGGCCGTGCTGAAATCCTGCTCCAAGTGTTTACAGCTGGGATGCCCTCCTCACTGTCTCCACTGCCACCAGGCCCGGAGCACAGAGGCCCAGCCCAGACCTCAGGCCCATGGAGAGGGGAAAATGGGAGTGGGGATGACTTAAGCAACTCTGATTACTGGCTCCCCTCAAGCCCACCATGACGTGCTTTTCTGGAAGTAACAGGGCCTGGAGGAGGGAGGAGGGTAAGAGCAGAACTCTGTAAAGGCCTGCTGCCCATGATCTCCTCCCAATCCTCTCAGGAGAAGGTCAAAGGGGAAATGATGAAAAGGCTTTGGGGGGATGGTCAGTCTGAGGCTTCCTGGGACAGGCAGAGGGGCACCTCTTTATCTTCTACCCACAAGTCCATGGGCAAAGGAGTTAACTCTACAGAACCTCAGTCTCCTCACCTATTAAATGAAGACAGTAACTAAGCAATGACCACCCGAGAAATTGTGAAGACTAAGTGAGATATGAATGTGAAGGGGCTTGGCAAACTGTGAACACCCTTAGCTATATCAGACATTTTTCATAATCCTGGGAGGTGAGGGGCTCAGGTTAAATCTGTGACTTGAAGAGCAAAGGAGATGTAGGAATCCATTCCATTTGGAGAATTGTTTTTCAACACCTTCTAGGACAAGGCACAAGTCTCCAGGTAGTTAAAAAGCCCTGGTTAAAACTTACTCCCTGGTCTCAAGGATTCAGTCTAGGGAAAGGACGTGCTCCACCCACAATTCTGTAATAAGGCAGAGAACGTGCTACTGAAGGACTCATACACAGAGGATGGGCATTTTATTCTGGCCTCACAGACCAGGGAGGCTTTAATAACAAAATTATAATTATTAGCATAATAATACTGAGTGCTTTCTATGGGTCAGGCCCATTTCATTTAGCTCTCATGACACCCAAAGAGTGGGTTCACAGATGACAAAACTGGGGTACAAAGAAATTCACTCCTGTGTTGGCCTTACAGCTGGGAAAAGTGGTAGAGCTGGGATTTGAACCCATCAGGCTCTGCTCCTCTCACACTTAAGGGCTGGGTCAACCAAGACAGGTCTCAGACAGACTGTGTGACCGGGAGGCTCTGATAAGGCCTGCGGGGATGAGTCACTGAGGGAAGGAGCTGACTCACTATGGCCTCTCCTGCTGCCTCTATACTCCCCAGGCTCCATGAGGGCACCAAATATTAAGGGAGACTAATGTAAGGACCTATATGTCAGTGTACATTTACATAAGAGATTACCCACAGAATAATTGTTCTTATTATAAAAGGTAGTTCAAGGTCAGAGAAAAAACTACTCTCAAATCCCAGCTCTGCTACTCAGTGGCTGTGTGACTTTGGCAAATCTTGCCTTCTCTGAGTCTCAGCTTCCTCATCTGGGAGGTATGATGAAGAGTGCTTATCTCAGGCAGTCCTTGCAAAGATGAAAGGAGATAATACGAGGGCTGTCCAGAAAAAATTCCAGCATAAATGCCTCTATTTTTTACACTACATGGCTGGATACTTTCCGGACAGCCCTCACATGTCTAGTGCAGCATCTGGCACACCACAGATCAATAAATAACAGGTGAATCAAATGACTCTACAAAGGATTCCCACTGGAAAATTATTTTCCTTACAATAGTATTTCATGGTACTAGTAGTACTTTAACTAGCATTCATCCACCACTGAGCATTATCCACTTATGCATTCCCTTGTTGAATCCTTAAAAGATCATTTTCAACCTTGGACTTAGCTTCAAGACAACAGAAAAGTATATCCAACACGTTAATTTTACTCACACACACATATATATGGAGAGAGAGACAGTCAGTTAAACAAGCTAATATTTATTAGGCACTTAGTATGTGCCAGGTACTGTTCTAAGTATTCTACCTTCAGTAACCTATTTCATCTCCAAAATGTGCCTATGAGGTAAGGACTGTTTCATCCCCCTTTTACAGATGTAGAGCTTGAGCACAGAGAGGTTAAGCAACTTGCCCAAGGTCACTGAGTCAGTATTCAAACCCAGAGCACATAGACTTAAGCACTATGCTATGTACTAAGATAATAAAAGTCACAGCAAGAATGTTTAACCAACCCCTAAGCCCCAGATTCTAAGAGCCTCAGAGTGTTGCTTGTCAATCCCCCTGCAGCCCAAATGCTGCCGTCCTCCCCTTTCTGCCGGTATCCACAGTCCCCCTCACCCCGTCCCTCTGCCCTTGCTCCCTAGCTCTGTCCCGCTCTGCGTACACAGGAAGCATCAAACCAGTAGGCTTTTTAAAGCCCAGGTCACCCCCTCCCTGGACCTCAGTCCCACCCACTATATCCCATGCTCTGCAAAGCCACTAGGGACATCTTGCCACACATGGTACTCCTCTGCTTAAGAACACTCCAAGGCTCCCTGCTACCCAGAAGACTCAGTGGGTTAAAGAGGTACCCCTGCGCACTCAAGACTGCTGTACTTTCGGGCCTGGCTTCCCTCGCTGTGGCCCCAGACTTCTCACTTGCTGGTTTGCAAGTCCCAGCAGCCGGGTGGGTCGGCGAGGACTTTCCCAAACACCTATTTAAAATTACAGCCCTTCCCACAACCACTTCCCTCACCCCCATCTCGCACAGCCTGTCTTCATCCCTGCTGTAGGTAGTGTTCTTCACCCACCTTTCCTCGCCTGGCCTCATGCATTTCACTTGTTTATTGTCTCTCCTTCCACATAGCAAGGGATTTTACCCCAGTTTTCTATAACCACAGCACCCGAAACAGGTTCTGGGATGAGTAAGAACTCACAATACCTGCGGAATGAATGATGAGCAGACATTCAAAATGCCTACGCAGAAAATATCCAAACAGAACAACAATGAGGGAAGGGCCAGCATGCCTCTGGCCTTCCTCTCCACTCCTGAGGGCATTTTAGCAGGACAGGCTGGAGATGCTTGGATTAAATGTCTGGAGGCCAAACCCTTTCTTGCCCATCCTCCCTACCATTTACAGCAGGAATTGCCTATGACACCCTGGACCCTCATCCTCCCTGTTCTGAACTTACACACACAATCACACACATGCACACAACCACACACATGCACAATCACACACACACAATCACATGCACACAATCACACACATGCACAATCACACACACAATCACACACATAATCACATGCAACCACACGCACAATCACACACACACGATCACACACATGCACAATCACGCACACAATCACACGCACACAATCACACACACAAAATCACACACACAAAATCACACGTGCACAATCACACATGCACAATCACACACAATCTCACACACACACAGCCACACATACACAATCACATGCATGCAGTCACACACGCACAATCACACACACACAATCACACACATAATCACATGCAATCACATGCACGCAATCACACACATGCACTATCACACACATACACAATCACACACATACACAATCATACATGCACAATCACACACATGCACAATCACACACATACACAATCACACACGCACACAATCACACATGCACAATCACACACATAATCACATGCAATCACACGCACACAATCACACACATGCACAATCACACACACACAATCACACACGCACACAATCACACACACAATCACACACACACACAATCACACACATGCACAGTCACACACATGCACAATCATATACACACAATCACACACATGCACAATCACACACAATCCCACACATGCACAGACTCTCTCTCTCTCTGTATCTCCTCTCTTGCTGTCATATTGAAGGTTGCCTGCATCAGTTCTAAACTCACCTGCCCAGGCTCATCTCCTTCTACCCACCTTCAAACCAGGCCATTTCCCATTTCTCCTGACTTCAACACCCACTGGAGACGTTCTCTTCTTCCTCCCACGTACCCGTCTGCATTTCGTCCACCTCCAAAATCCAGATCAAATGCAGCCTCCTCCTTCCCCTCCCCGCCTCCTCCAGGAAGCTTTCCAAGCCCTCTCCAGCCCCTAGAAAACACTCCTCACAGCCACTGCAGTCTCCCCCAGGCATATGGAAATTAGTCATGAACTGCCTTGTGACTTGCCTTCTCTGACTGAGCTGAACCATTACCAAAATTGTTTGTTACTTAATTTTTAAAAATCCATGTGTCTTGTTTTCCCAAGTATACTGCGAACACTTTCAGAGGAGATCCTGAGCCTTAACCATATTGTCACCCCCATAGCAGAGAGCCTAGGGTACATAGGAGGTGCTCAAAGTATGCTTCTCAACTAACTGACCAAGGGAAATAAGTCACCTTCCTAATCAGGTCACTTCCTCAATTATAGGTACCTGGACTGGCTTTTCCCAATGCCATGAATTTTTTCTTGGGGCTTGCTTGACCTCAGTTATCTGCAAACCCATCATGGGTTTGTGTTTGCAAAGGGTGTTAGACCCCTTCTAATTGCTTTGCCGGCACTGGGCACGTAAGTACAACTGGAAAAGAAATGAGAAAAGTCAAGTCCCACGGGTCTCGAAAAAGAAAGTGTGTACTAGTCCCAGGCAAACCCAGACGTTCAGAGTGTTTCAATTTCCTCAAATACTGGAGTTCAAAAGTCGGGGGCAGGGGGCATGGTGTAAGTTCACAGCAGAAAACCAGCACTTGAGGCCCAGCTCTAAGTAAATTGAGATTACAACAAAAGGTCAAAATCTCAAATTACTACTGAGCTTCAAAGCGATGAGTCAGGGAGGAGGGAGGAGGCCATTTCCTGTAGACCCTCTATGTGTGGTACCGTGCAAGCTCTGGACGAGGGTCTCCTGTGTCCCCACTGCAAGGTCAGCCGGCTGTGACTAGCCAGGCACACATCTGGGGGACTGAGGTCCATGTGGCAGCAGGAGGCAGAAGTTGTCTGCTCTTTCCACAGCTGAATCACTATGCGTTTTAAATTTTTGAATAGGAAATATATTCACTGGCTTTAAAAATCAGAAAGCATAGAAGTACACAGGAGATGTGTCCCTCCTACTCCTGGCCCCAAGTACCTGGTCTGTCCCCACTCTGAAACAGGTAACCACTATTGTTAGTTGCTTGGGTCTTGTCCCTGGCGATACACACACACACACACACACACACACACACACACACACACACACATACAAATACAGGAAATGCTCAGTTAATCGGCACCCATGGGGATTGGTAGGTGCCAGATAAATGCACCCAGCACTCTCAAGCAACCGGCAAAATGCTCAAGTAACCGGCATCCATGGGGATTGGTAGGCGTGTTGCTTGAGAGTGCCAGTAGCTTGAGTCCCGGGTAACTGAGACTGTGCTGTGTACGTTCTCTTCTTTACACAACTGAGAGCAGACTACACATTTCTCTGGGCTCCGCTTTTATCTTCAAAAAGGAATGGACTTGGAAGATGGCAGGGTGATAGGGTGTCTCTCCATAACAAAAAATATGTGCATCTGTGTGATAAGCCCATGAAGCAAAGAGAAGGGAATATTCTGGAGAACACGTGTGTGAGGACGGAACTGGGCCATAAAGGTAAGGTCGCCATGGGCACCACTGGGCTGCTACTGGTTCGGACACTGGGCCAGCCATAGAAGAGAGCTGGCGGTGGGGCGCAGGAGAACCAACCTCCCCGACAGTTGTGGAAGCCTCCCTGGCCAAAAGCTCTGACTGGCCTCACTGAGCATTTCATCTCCCAGAAGAGAGAGGAAGTGTCCACAGAAACAGGACAACTAACCTAATTCCCACGGCAATGGCCGAATGGCTAGTGACCCGAAGGACACAGGGACTGTAGAGGAAAAGCAAGCATTTCCTCTGAAATCTGTCAGACCAAGAAGGGGAAGTGGGTATCTGAGGCTCTAAGAAAACAGCCTCCCAACAGCTGGGAGAAGAGAAGGGCTCTGGGACCTGAGTTTGAGGAAGTAAATGATTCAGACTCTCTGACATGCAATTCTAGCTTTGTAATTACCAGGGGGGTCAGGGGGTGGCGGGTAGGGGATGGGGGGTGGAGGGGGCGGAGGGAGGAGCAGGGCGATGAGAGGGAGAGGCAGGAGGAGGGAAGAGGGGGCCTCTTAGGAAGTGGGTAGTTCACCTTAATGGCTGAAAGCTGGACTTAGGGGCAAGCTGACTAGATTCTAATTCTCCATCTCCCCCTCTCCAGCTATGAAGTTTTGAGCAAGCCATTTAACTCCACTATGCCTTAATTTCCTCATTGGTAAGGGGGAATAATGACACTACCCACATCATCATGGGGTTGGCACAAGAATTAAATGAGTTAATAATCACAAAGCCCTTACCCCAGTCTTGGCTCACTGTAACTGCTCTATGAATGGGACAGAATAGGAATCGGGTGGTTTGCACAGGAAAGCCTTGTTAAAAAGCCCAGTCTCATCACCAGGAGAAGGATGCATAACCAAAGAAAACCCTGAGGCAGTGATACAGACACTATCCCAGAGTATTGACCACAGGAGGCAAGCCTGGGACCAGCTGAGACCGCACAAATGCCCCAGGAGGCAGGAAGGTTTGATGGTGGAGGGTCATTTTGAGCCAAGAGGTCCAGAGGCACACAGGGTTCCAAGAAATTGGACTTCGGTCCCCACTTTGGGCACACTATGGCCATTGCCACAAAGAGCTACTCTTAGACTGACATGTACAGATCCAATGCAGAGATAAGCCAGGGAGCTGAGATGGAAGAAGAGCTTGGTTTTTTAAAAAGGATATTTAGATACTTTCAATGACTTCAAGTCCCCTGGCCGAGAGCATTGGGAATTCTTTCAGATGAGACCACTGATCTGCCTACTGCATCGCTGTTGGTGGCCCGGGAATACCTGAGAGTAGTCACGGAGCCCTCTGGGAACTGAGAACATGGGATATCAAGGAGCGCTCACGTCTCCCTGTGATAGGACACCTGACGGTCGATGAGAATTGCAATAGACTTGGCGTCTCGAGATTCAAGCAAACATCTAGTCACAGGTCAGAAAAGCAGAGGGCAAAGACTTAGTCAAGGGGCAGCTTGGACTACCCGTCCCAAACTAGGCTGATTAAGATCATGTCACCTAAAGAGAGGACTCCAGCAGCATGGCAGAGGGATTTCTCCCAATAAGCATTTGATCAGTGACTTGGGTGATGCTATGGAAGGCACACTTGAATAAAATCCTGAAAGAGCTCAACAGAACAGGGTTGCACTAAATTTAGCAAACAAATTTAACAGGAGTGGCTGTTCTGAATCAGAAGGGAAAATAGAGGCTCTGCATTTAAATTTTAAAGCCACATGGGTTCTAGAACAGGAAAGAAGCTGCTCGCCAACACCACATGTTTAAAAGATCTGGTCAGCAATAATGTCAGTGAGTCAACGGTGTGATGCAGCTGGCAGAAAAGATGATGCAATCTCAGGCTGCATTAAGAGAAGTAGAAGGACCTGAACAAGGGAGGTGATAGTTCCCTTCCTCCAGTTGTCACACCACACCACAAATACCCTATATGGTCTGGGCGTTGCCCTCGCTGTATCAGAATATGGATAAACTGGAGTTTGTCCTGAGAAGAAACACAAGGAAGGTAAAAAGACCTGAGCCTACATCATGGGCTGTTAACCTAGAAGAAGGCTCAGGAGAGAACAAAAGGGTTGCTTTAAATATCCTATTTCACAATTAGAAGACGCAATTATAACGTGTCTGAAAGCAAATGCACCTTACAATCCCCTATTATCTAACAATCCCTCTGGGCCAGGATGCAGCTGTGACACAGTTGTCATTGCTTCATTTCTATTGTCACATGGGAATTGTTATCCTGGTGGCGTACCTGGACAACTGCAACCTTCAACATTCCAGGAGCCAGGACACTTAAGGACAATGTGAGGAAGAAATGTGAGTCCTAGGTCTTAACTTAAAAACCCTCTATTGACATCTTCTGATAAAATCAAGAAAGCAACATCATCAGAACTTTCAGAATGGGTATGAGCAGCTAGAAAAAGTTTCCAGAGACAATAGAGATTAAGAAACACATCGCCACTGTACCAGAATATAATAATGTGGCAAAAATCCACATTGATGACTCTGAGTCAAAAAGTGATTCAGAACAAAGACTTGTTCTGAAAGTGAGAAAGCTTTAGAAACGCCATAACCAATTTGTTTTCCTTTTTATGTACATGCAAGAGTGATATGGAATTCACATGTAGGTCTAAATTCTACAAAATGTATTTCAGTACATACAAAATAAAAATCTTATGTGACAAGATATGGTTCCAAGTTTAATGGGAAGCACTTTTTCTTTCTTACAAATAAAATTTGATAGTATCATAAATTTAATTTTTAAAAGCTAAAAACAAACAAACAAAAACTATCTGAAAGGCTGTCATGTGGAAGAGAGATTAGATTCATTCTCTGTGGTCTCAAGGGAAGGAACTGGAACCAAATACCAGAAGCTATGGGGGGACATCAGGGAGGTGACAAGAGCAGCTGTCTAAAGGTGGAATGAGTCACCTCCAGTATTCAAGCCCAGGTTGGGACAGCCCTGGCCATTCCCAGGTCTGATTGAGAAGACTCACCATGAAGAGAAAGGCTCATGTTTGTTGCTGTTGTTGTTGCTGCTGCTGCACACATAGGGGCTTTGACTGAGACATTCTCTTAAAAAGTCACTAATTCAGAGTAAAAGCCACTTAGGAACAGCCCCCATGGGAAAGCCTGAGGCAAAGAGGAACCCTGCCCACCTCTGTGCTCTAAGCTCCCAGTGAGCCAATTGGGAAAGGGTCAGAGGAGGGAAAGAGGCCACCTATGTGCCAGGCACCTATGTACATAGCCAACTGTGAGATAAGTATTAGCCCTCTCATCTCACAGAAGAGAAACTTGAAGCTTAGTGAAAGCAAGTGGTTTGCCCGAGTTTTTATAGTGACTGAAAACCACGATCCATCTGTGATGACCTGCTTCAAATAGAGGAAACTCCAGAAGTCTTGGTTAGCAGAATGAATGAACTGAGTGATCAGTTAATCAATCAATCAATGAACCAACTTGGTCTCACATTGGGAGAACTAATGCTAGGCGAACAAAGAAAGATGAAAACTGTTTCAGTACCCCCCACCCCCATCAATAGTTCCCATGGGCACTAGAATCATGCCATATGCTGCTTGCAAGAGCAATTTATTCCATCACAGAAAGCAAAGGTGTTTCTGAGACATCTACGGCAGAGAAACAGGTGCCAACAGCCCTGCTCAAATGTCAAAACTGCAAGCACACCAGGTTGCCATGCCTCCTCCCTGCCAGGTTAATAATGGAGCAGAAGCTGAGCTCAGCTTTTGTCCCATCTTCCCATGGCCAGGATGTCCACAGGGCTGGAGAAAACGCTGAGAGACAGCCAACCCCCAAATGTGTTCCACCTGCCTGGTGACATCAAGTCCGGCCCCAGCTCACCAGTACACTCAAGCTTCCTCCTTTACCAGGGAAGTAAGCTCCTAGTGCGTGCCAGAGGCCCAGGGCAGGACCCACCTGCGGGGGGCATTCAGGTGCTTATGAACCCAGAGGAGGGAGAGGCCATCCTTTCAGATCACGGCCCGCAATGCTTGGAGAGAACAGTCCTGACACCTACATAATGAAGTCTAACAAAGCAGGAGAGGGGGGCCTGAGTTCCTGTCCCACCCCAGCTTTGCTGCCTCATCCACATGCAGGCAGGTAGCTCCTGCTCCGTAAGTACCCAACCCCATAGGGGCTCAACACCTGCCTCCCCTCTCCACTCCCCTCAAACTGACTTTGATGAAAAGGGAATGATCAGCACAGAGGGCTTAGCCTGCAGTAAGGTGGTGAAAATGAGGCAGTTGTCATTTTCTAGAGAGGACAGAGCCACCAAAGCTCAGAGCAGGCACACTTGGTGGCACAGAAAGTGACCAATGTCCCATATTCTAAGACCTAACTGAGGAGTTGTAAACTGGGCTGTTCTCCTTCTACACTGAGAGATGGGACTGTCCACACAGACTCTCTTTACACAGAAGGCTGCAGGGCTAAAGCAGGACACAGACAAGGCCTTATTTGGGCCCAGTGTTAACTGTCCCCTCCCACCAACCCCCCATTCCCTACTCCCCACACACTCCTTGGTTTAGATAAACAGCTGCTGTCTGGTCAGTGTACATACACATCTAATACACGGAGGGCAGTGCAGGCCTTCTAACAGATCTCTCACCCCTGACTCCTCAGCAAGTTGATCTCCTTGAAGAATAGCTCTGACCAATCCTTTCTAATAGCTTCCCACTGTCTGCTTGGTTAGAGCCATGCCCCCGCCCCTAGTACTTGGGGCTGGCCTGATTCCACCCTTGACTTTCAGTTGCCCTAGGGAGCCCTCCACATTTGCATCACGTGGCACCCCAAATGTAAACTTAGTTTTCCACATCTCTCTGTGCTACACCTCTGCCTATCTCTGCCTATGGAAATCCTTCCTATCTTCCAAGGCTCATTCACCATGACCAAGTGCCGCCTCCTCCAGGAAGTCTCTCCTGGTTCTCCCGCACTGTGCGACTCTCCAAAGCACGTGCCGTACTCTGTCTTGATGTGCAGGGATCGGTGAGCTTATCTAGTGCACCTCCCTCCACCAGAGCTCTAGGCTGCTGCTCTCATTCCTCACAGCGCCCCCAGCAGGCAGCTGCTCAGCACTGCAAGCAAAGGAGCCTTGGCCACGGTGCTCCAGGCTTGCCCTGATAGCACCCTATTTACACTCCCTCCTGATTCCCTCCTCCACCTATTCCCAGCTGACTCATCCCCCATTCTCTTAAGGTTCAGCACTCAGCTGACAGCTTATCGGAGATAAACTAATCTCTGTTGTCCTTCTCAGTTAAATTCAATATATTTTTTTACAGAGGCACTCTGGATATAAGGACTGAAAACAAAGGTGGGAATTTTAGGCCTCAAAGGCTCTGGGGGAGTTACTTTTGAGTAGGAAAAAAACTTGTACCAAGTGGCTGTGTAAAGCAGTGCTACAAGTATATAAATTCAAAGAATGGGACAATGGTTACAAAAGGGGTGGTGGGCGTGGTGGGAGAGGCTCTGTCCTTCCAAAGGGAAGGACAGGGCTGCAGGAGACGGGTCCCAGGATCACAGCCTGGCAGAAACGGTGGGTGGAGAATAAGAGACTTGATTTGGACCTGGCTGGGTGACTCTGAGCAAGGAACAGCACCTCCCAGGCCTTTGCTCCGTATCAGGGACCCCTTGAGCCTCAGTTTCCCCATAGGTAAAACAAGGTGGTAGGAGTGAGAACCTGATCCCATCTGACATCCCAAGTTTCTGAGCCTCATGGCCTCGACCTCTTCTTCCCTCCCCGGAAATCGGTATCATTTGAAACTACACTAGTTCCAGCGCCTCCGCACCTAGAGCCCCGCCTCCGCTAAAGGAACCGCTAAAGATCAACCAGCCAATCCGCAGGCAGAATGCAGGGCGGGGCGGGGGTGGGGGGGCTCCCCCACCACAGGGGAAGGAGCGGGCCGCAGGGCAAGGTGTAGATTCCACACACACACAGAAATGCTACTCTCATTCCCACCATCTGTCCCAACCCAGAAAAAGGCAGTCAGCTGGTTGCCTTTGCTTCTCTGACCTACCTTTTTAAGAGATTACACTGCCTGCCAAATTTAAGTGCTGCCCTCCAAGCAGGACATATAAGGGCTCTCTGCCTGGATCCGAAGGGTTTCCAACTGGGTAGAGAGGGAGAGCGATGAGGAATGAAACTTGGAAACAATGTAGACTGTATTGTGTGGCCATGCCAACGAAAGATCTTCAAAAATAGCCCCTCTCCTCTCTCATGCTGAAGATAAAGATGAAGGTTCAGCAATAAACAGACATCTGCTAGGAGCTTCGGAAGAGATGGCAACAAAAACACCCATCAGAGGGTAGCCATCAACAGCCCAGAGTCGTCTCCAAGCAGCCAACAGCATCCTGCTCAGCACTGGCAGAGGGACGGAAGCAGAGGGGTAGAGGAGGTGGTGCTGGAGGCTGGGGAGGATGGAGGCCTGGCTCCAGGCAAGCAGGAGGAGGTGGGGGGAGGAGAGTTCAACTTGGTAGAAAATGGAGACCTGGCTGCCTTCTGCAAGGAAATCAAAGCTCAGGGACCCACTGAGAGGATTTCCAGGAAGCCATCCAGAAGATTCCATGCCAATGTCATTCATTCTGTAAATGGGTCACCTCTTAGAAGCAGAAAAAAACTGATATTTTGGAGAGTCTACCTACACAGTGCACTTCACAAATATTTTAATTCCTTCTCTCCACCAATCATTTGAGATAGGTATAAATTCTTTTTCCAGACTTAAAATACTAGGGTTTATTGACTTTCGGAAGGCCACGTGGCTAGGATTCGAATCCAGGTCTGTCTTAGCACAATGTTTGTTTGTTTGTTTGTTTGTGCTGCTCTCATCTGCATCCAGAACATGCCTCTGAGGTTTAGTCTCAGTGCCCAGACACTCTGCACCCAAAAATCGAACACAAGGAGATCCCTAAAGGGGGGAGGTGGCAAAGTAGAGGGGAGGGGCAAAGTTGGCTTTGGCTAATTCACAAAACTGCTAAATCTCGGCAGCCCGGGCCCTGGGGCTTCACATACTGGTTGCTTCCCAGGAGACCTGAAGAGAAGCAAAGGGGGAAACAGGCACAAAGAACTACCTAGACTCTGTCTGAAATGATCCATGAGAGACTGGGGACAGCAGAGGCCACTGAGGAATAGAACTGAGGGGTGAACCACCAGGGAAGAAGGAAGATTTACTTTTCATTGAATTCCCTTTGCACTAACAGACTGTTTTGCCACATATCCACTTATGTGTGTGGGGCTGAGTAGCATGCATCTATGCACGTGGGGGTGAGTAGCACGCATCTATGCATGTGTGTGGAGGTGTGAATACTCTGTATCTGTGTATGTGTGTGTGTGTGGGGGGGTGAGTCATTTTTAAGAGTCCAAAATGTCAGATACAAGATAACAGCCACATCCAAGCTGGAGGTGGAAACCTGGACCAAGCAGGAACTTTTGGGGACCCTGGTTATATAACAAGCCTGGAATCCAGAGAAGCCTGAGACTTCATCCAGAGCCTCTTTCTTCTTTCACAACAGAAATGTGCTGCAACTCCAGGCAAATGGCTGAGAAGCTCTCCCAGCAGGAACAAGGTCCCCAATGCCACATGCTGGAGCCCCACAGGACATTCCTAGAGGAAAGGGATTGGCTGAATCCTCTCACTGAGGGTCTAGAAAGAGGCCTTCCTGAACCCCTGCTTATTCATCTATTGTTTTCCCTTTCATCCAGCTATCAGACTCCTCCTTCCTCCAAGCAGGGAGCTCCTGACTCTTAATACCTTGGAGAAACCCAGCTGTCCAGATACATGGAGTGTCAGAGACCTGACTTCACCACAGCCATGCACTCTACACACCACACCTTAACGCACTGCTCCGCTCCATCCTGTCCACCCACGTGCTTCCCTGGGATGAACAGCTGTCCAACAGAAGGGTCAGCAGCTCTGCCAGGCCCCTGGCAAACCCAGGGCACACTGTGCTCCAGAGAGCAGCCCTCCTTAGTGACCAAAAATCCAAGTGATGTTTTTCCAGGCACGTCTTCATCCTTCCCCACACCTCATCCTCCTGTCCCCAGGCACAAGCCAAAAACCCTGAGAGCCTACAGATCTTCGCCAGGTGCAGTCAGTACTCAGATAAGTAGCGAAGGTCAGACACTCAGTCATGAGAGCAAAGACACAGTTTCCATCTTAACACATGGACACTACGGTGGCAAGGCCAGAACAGGATGTCCCTAGACTCCCACTCCCGCCGCTGGCATGGCTGAGCTTCTGGACTGGGTGTGTCAGGGCCTGCAAATGTCTCATAAACCTGCTGACGTGGCAGCTCAGAAACCAGGGGCCACCGTCCAACTCCTTGCTGCCCTCCTCTTGCTGCCAGCAGAAAGGACATCTGTATTGGACATCGCCCAGGAAGGAGAAGACCCTGAGTCCCAAACCAGCAGGAAACAAGTCCCAATTCTTGGGCCTGCCTTTACCTCTGGATTCCCCAAGAGAAATCTGACCAAGCCTTGGAAGGAATTTAAGGTGAACAATGACACCTGTTTCTCAGGGAAGAGAAATACTAGTCAAAGAAAGAACACATTAAAAATCTCAACACCAAGAACACCAGTACCATCCACACACACGGCTCCCTCCCAGCCACCGCAGGGACAGGACAGGCTTTCCCGTGATGGTAGTAATATTTAGATGCATGGACAGGTACAAAGCAGTTGTACTGAAGAAACAATAACATACCTGGTGTTTACAAAAGGCTCTTCATTTGGGGCACAGGGATAGATGCTCCTCATTGGCTGATAGGGAAAGGAAGCATCTCAAAAATCACTCCGTGGTGATGCAATCCTGCAATGAAGGTTTGTTTGTGACCGGAGGGCCCACCTCCCATCACCCCTGCCAGTTCTGAGTGTCTGAGACCAGATGATCGGTGCTTTAGGAAGGAGGAGTCTTATCAGCACAGGCCAGCCATGTTTTCTACCTCTGGGGAGGAGACAGGGAGGAAAAACAGAAAATGGTGGAGGGAGGCGTCAGGGCCCCCAAAGTGGGGTGACCAAGGAGTGTGGTTATCAGTTACTTTCCCAAGAGGACAGACCAGCCATGGAGCCTGAAGCTTTGCCCTGACTGCCTTCTCTTCACACACTATGTCATTCTGTCTTTCCCTGAGAGCTCACCCTCCCTGAGTAAAACAAATCCATAAAAATTGGGAACCATCAGAACAATTTCACATTGAAGAAATCAAAAAATTTCAGGAAGAAATGGGAGGAAGTAGAATAGGAGAGAGAATGAGGCTACGTTTGGTTTCAGAGCTTCCCATCTCCTAAGCCCCAGCTTTCTTTAGTTCCTAACTTTTAGGAAGTCCAGGTACATTCTAAAATAATATTCATAAAATATATAAAAGAAGTAAATATCAAACTCCCAATGGCTCGCTGTCCTCATCTACGTGTATAATCTCGTCTGCTCATCCAGATTGGTGGGGGAAAGTTCTCTATTTCTAAGAGAAAAAAAAATGGGAGGGGGGGTTCTCATTAGAAAAATAAAATATTTTTATGATAAAAAATTTGGGAAAATATTGAGAAGTAAAAGATAAAGAAAAAAAGTCAACTCTAGCCCTGCCATTCAGCGAGAAAGCCTTAGAGTTTTGTTATATTTCTGCCTGACAAACAAGTCTGTGTATGGTAAGGAAGAATGAGGCTTGCAGGGGAGTGTGCGGGAGGGGAAAAAGAAACAGAGCAAGAACTGCTTCGCCTGAGGGGTGTGGGCGAGAGGGTCCTTGCTGGTTGGGCCAGGAGGAGTCTAGCAGAGTGCCCAGCACCCTGAAGAGACTGGACGGAATCAGGCGTGATGCTCATTCTCCAGGTGGGGCTCAACCCTTTTTCTTTCCCCCTGAGTCTCTGGTCTCCTTCAGCAGGACCCCCTCAAAGGTGCCAGTGGTTATACTACATCTTCACCCCAAATTCAGACAAGACACTGAAAGGTCAAGTGTTTGTTTTCTGTCATGACCTGACAGGCGCAGATGCACGAGGATTTGAGAAAGGCTCCATAATGCCCCCAGGTACGAGGCAGGTTAGAGAAGAGTCTTCACAGCACAAGGGAAGAAGCGCTATCCAGAGAGAGGACAAAGCGAGGGGTACAGTGTTCTCCTCGGAGCCCACATGCCATGTGTGTGGGTTATAACGTGGTAATCCCTGTGGCTGAGTAAATTGGGATTCAAAGCTTAGGCAGAAATGACCTCAGTCCCTGTCAGCCCCACATGTGATCTGGGAAGGCTAGTTGCTGATCAGGGCACAAATGTGGCTGTCTGGGCTCCCCACCACAAACCAGAGCGGCTCAAGTAACACAGCAAATACTTCTCAGTATTGCAGGATGTTTACAGACTGACGTTTGCTGAGAAAATGTCCACACATGAGCAAGCCATCTTTTAAAAAAAAAAAAACCTCTTATCTAAACACGGGCACGGGCAGTCATACGAAGCCACGACAGGGTTCATTCATTCAAAAGGCATTTCCTGAGTGGCTAGGACACAACTGGACAGATGCTCAGAGCGCCCTCGCCCCATCCCAGACACAGTGCTAGGGATCCAGCATGGCACCGAATCCAACACCACTCTCAAGGGGTTTGCTGTCCAGCGGGGAAGATGGGCACATAAAGCGAAGGGGTAATGGCTGGCTAAAAGGGGGACACTGTTCTAGATTAAAATAGGCATAAAGGGACTAATGACCGAACACAGCATACAGACTTTGTCTGGGTTTTGATTGGAACAATCAAGGGAATCTGAATATGGACAGATGAGACCAAAACTTGCTGTTAATTCTGTTACATGCAATAATGGCAGTGTGGTATGAGAGAGGCTGTTCTTTCTAAACACACACACACACACACACACACACACACACACACACGAGGGCTGTCTGGAAAGTATCCAGCTATGTAATATGAAAAATAGAGGCATTCATGGCTGGACTTTTCCAGATAGCCTTTGTATACATTTATTTATATTTATCTATCTACCTACCTATGTAGATATAGATATATATTTTTATATAAGGTAGAAAATAATGAGCACAGCAGGGGCACTACACACACCAAACCTCCAGAGTTCAGAGGATGGCCACAAAGTTTTCCGGCTTCCCTTAGTGTTTAATTCACCACACAGACCTCTCTCAAGCAGGTAAGGCCAGAATCCTAGCTTGGTTACTCACTAGCTGTGTGATAGGGGCAAGTTTTAAACTTTCTGAGGCTCCATTCCCTCATCTATAAAATAAGAATAACCCTACCTACTTCTTATGAGGGCTAATGTGGGGATCTAATGAAATAAAGTACAAAAAATCCTAGCATGATCAACAGTATTTCATTTCCTGGCTCATTAAACACCAGAGATCAGCTATGTCCAGTCCAAGTCTTCTTGCACACATACCCCACTGTGCCCTCCAGAGTCAAGGCTCTCCACCAAGAAGGCAGGCCCTCTACCCTTCATTAGCAGGAAGTGAAAAGGGCAGGCCCGTGACTGGGAGGCACACCCAGATGGGGGTGTAGACCTGGGCAGAGAGGACAGAGATACACCCCAATCCTAGACAGAGAATTACCCAGCTGTGCCTGTTCCTTGCAGCTCCAGAGAATGGGCTTCCAATGGCCACAACTACAACCAGCCTTAGTCCTTCAACTGATTTATGCTAAAGGGTAACTGGTCAGGTTATTAGATTAGTCACAAGGATGTAAACTGCAGCACAGGAATATAGTGACTAATAATGTAATACCCATGCGTGGTTCAGATGGGTACTAGGCCTTATCAGGGTGATAACTTTTACAAGCCTGCCACTCCTCACACACACACTCTCTCTCTGTATGAGTGTGTGTCTCACGCTCCTCCCTGAAAATATAAACAAACAAATGAATAAATAATGAGAAACTGGCTGATAGTAAGCTAATCACTATTTTCTTTTAGAAGAAAGGATGAGCAGCAAGCCAGAGCCCTGGGCCTGAAGAAGGAAGGAAGGAGAGGTAAAAGTGATGTCACTTTTTTATGAAGATGTGCTCAAATTGTAACTCTCAGTCACCTGTCACTATAACTGGTATACTCTAACACCTGCCACCCCCCACCAAAACAACAACAAAAACTAGAATCAGTTCTAAGGTAAAGGTTATTTCAGCTAACACAGTTCTCCAAGACCCTCCCAAAGTCCACTGTCAGAGGTGAGACCAAGTCCATGGCAGAGGCAAGCTTCCCCTGAAAATAGCACCCAAATCCCAGCAGGCAATCCCTTCCCATCACAACATGACCAACACCAGCCATCACCCTTGACTGGAGAGCAGGGTGGCCAAGGGGTCAGCAGGTTGAGCACCCTGGGCTACCCTGGGTCAGTTCAAGTGCTTTACCCTTGAGTCATTGGACAGAATCTGTTCCGAGACCCGGAGCCTCCCGTCAGCACACTGCAGGACCATGGTCTTGCAGCACCACACATCTCTTCCCACAGCCCTGGGTCAGTGGGCAGAGCGCTGGACTCAGCTCTAGCAAAGCTAAGCCCGTTTCTGTGTGTCTGTGAGCACTTACCTACCTAATTCTGGTTCCCCCTCTCTAAAATGAGGAGGGCAACACTGAGTTTTTGGAGAGTAACCATCAAAGCAGCTGAAAAAGAGCCATAACGTAGTACCCGACCCCCAGAAAGCACTTAATCAATCTGTTTTCTCGCTGCCTAAAGGCGAGTTCTTACTGCCATTACGGTCTCCATAGCCTCAGGCGACCCCCTTGTTGGTTCTCTTCCCCGGGGAAGGGGACAGCTGGCACGAGGCGTGCAAAGGTCAGGGCACCAACCTGCCGCTGGCTTCGCTTCCTCGGGACCTACTCAGAAGGGTGGGCTTAGTGACGTGACCCTTCACCTGAACCACTGAAGACTGCAGAGAGGTGGCTAGGCCGACGGCCGGAGGGTCCCCGCGCTGCTGAGTGCTCCCCTCCCCCTCAGGGCCCGCGCACCCAGGCTTCGGAATAAACAATGTGGAAGGACACAAACGTTTACTCTGGTGTCAACACGCCTCTTCCCTACCCAGCAAAGGCCGTTCCCAGCTCTGCCGCGAGGCTAGCCTGGGATAAAGTTAACCCCACCTGCTCCGGCCTGGAAGCCAGGTCGGTGGCGGCGGAGCCTGCGGACAAGGCCCCCCCTTCTGCCCAGGGCCAAGAGCGCCACGGCAAGGTGGGCGCCGCGACGCCGCGGCGGGGGTGCTGCTGGGTGTGGGAGGAGAGAGGACTGCTGGGGGGGGGGAGGGGCGCGGCCCCCAGAGGACAGCGCCGCGGCCCTCGGGCCACCTCCACAACCCCGGCCCCGGCCCGGGTCCCAGCTAGCAGGCGGCCAAAGCCACTGACATTTGGCTCAACTTAACTTCCTGTTCTTAAGGTGGGAGGGCGCGGGGCAGGGAAATGCTAAGAAAGAACGTGGAAGGCGCGGGACCCACATCGTGGGAAGCCAAGTTTGGGGATCGGCTTCCGCTCCGGGGGCAGGCGGTGCCGCTGGCGCATCGCGCCCACTCGGCGGTGCCGTTCAGGGATCTTCTGGGCTTGGAATTGTCGGGCTTGGGTGCTGAGGGGCAGAGTAAGAGGTAGTTCGGGCACGGGTGGAAGGCTTTTACTGCGTTCTAGTCCGTTCAGAGACCCACGCGGGCAGCGCCCCCTGCTCGCCCAGCGCCGGGCCGGAGGGTTGGAGGTGGGAGATGCTGCAGCCGCACCTGACCCTCCCGGGCGCGGGCCAGGGCTCAGAGTCCAAGCTCAGCTGGAATGGTTCCCACCCGCGCGTGCCCGCCCGCCCGCCCCGGAGCCCTGCGCGCTCCCAGCCTTACCGAGTGCCGCCACCGAGCCTCGGGCCAGCTCCAGCCGTTGCCGACGGTGCCGGGCACGGCGATGGGGAACCGCAGCCGCCTGCGGAGCTGGGAGCTAGCAAGGCGCCCCGAGCAGGCTTAGCCGCGCGAGCTCCCGCAGTTCTGCGCCGCGCGGCCGACCGAGCTGGGAACCGCCCCCATGGGCGGTGCGGCCAATGACAGGGCAGCCGGGGCGCGGTTCCGCCCCCAGCCCGAGCGATGCGACCAATGACAGCACGGCGCGGAGCCCACCCCCGCTCTGGCCCTCCCCGCCCCTCTGGGGCCAGCTGTCACCGCGGCTGCCACGGGCGCACGTGGGCTGCAGCTGAGCCCCGAGCTCAGGGAGCGGCCGGGTGCTCCCACCCTGACCAACATAGAGCTGAGACCACTGGAGAGCTGATGGGTGCGGGGCGCGGTGATGCTACGAGATGAAAACTCAGGTGTTGGTGTCCAGGGAGAGGCAAGGGCGGGGCCTCACAGTCCTTGGCCTAGGCAGCTGGAAAGCAAGCCTCATCGTCCCCATTGGGACTTGGGGAAGCAGCATAACACTTCCAGTACCGGCTGTGAACCTCCCTCCTTGCTTACATCTGGACCATCCTGGACTTCAGCGAAAGCTGTGCTAGCTGAGAGACTTCCCCTTACCTGGACAGCCTTTATGCAGAATGAAGCTTATGGGAAGGGGAGGAGTGGTGCAGACCACCTACGTTACCTAAGAACCCTCTTGGCTGCCAAATGGCTGCCTTAATCTCTGCTCTGCCCCTTCCTGCGTTGCCCGACCCCACAGCTCCAGGAGCACCATTCACAGAAAATACCATGCAAACGGCGTGGGGCCTAGTGAGGGGTGTGAGGCAGCGTTGCAAACTATAATACTGCAAACATGTTACAGTGATCATGACACAAGGATCCCATGGGCAGGAGTCATGTCTTGCTCACCTCTGGGGCCCCGGGCCCATCATAGGTTTGGCTCAGTGTAGGCATCAATAAATGTTCTTGGAACTGAGCTGACTCAGGGAAGGGGATCAGGCAGGCTTGGGCAGTGAGGAAACAGTATTGTGGCTCCAGGCTGCTGGAATTGCTACAGTACCACACTGCCCTCTCTTTGGAAATACGACCTCCCTTGCCTGGTAAGCACAGACAGAGCAGTTTGCCTGCGTCGAACCCGGGGCTCGTGCTTTTTTCCCTACTCCTTAGCACGTGATACTACTCCAGGCCTTTGGCTTTTCCCAGGGATCGTTCCACCTGGAAGCTCTCCTACATCCTCAGAGTTCAATCAACTTCCTGCAGATAAACTTTCCGTAAAAGCCATCCCTGCTCAGTTCACGAGACTCGGTCAGCAGTGACAGGCGGGGGCCAGCTCTCACTCTAACGGAACTCTGCTTGTGATGACAGCTGGTGGGGTGTTCTCTCTGCACATGACCTCGTTTAATCCTGACAATGGCTCCGTAAGGTATACATTCTTATTATCATCCCTTTTACAGATGTGGAAACAGAGACTCAGTGAGGTAAAGTAGCTTGTCAAGGTCACATGGTTAAAGTATCAGAGTCTGGATGTGAGCCCAGAATTATCTGATTCTAGAATCTGCATGTCTAACCACTGTGCACCAGGGCCTGTACAACCCTGCCTATACTTCTAGAGGCTGGACAGGCCAGGTTTATTTCTAAAGGCAAACATACTTTTTTTTTTTCTTTTTGTCCCCACCTTTATTGGGATATCATTGACACATAACAATGTGTAACTTTAAGGTATTCAATATGATGGTTTGATACACATATATATTGCAAAATGTTTACAAAAATGAAGTTAGTTAACACATTCTTCACCTCCCATGATGAGACTAGTGTGACCCTGCCTTATTTACAAAGTGATACAGAAAAGCTGAGACAGAGAGGAGCTTCAGGAAACTATCACCTTTGCCCCCAGCACAGGGCCTCACTAGACACCGTGCCTCTTGCTGCTGGCCTAGGCCCGAAACACCCATGTTGGGATGAAGCTGCAGATAGGTCATTCATTCATTGCACACATGATATTATGAGCTGGATGTAGCTCCTGCATTCATGTAGCTTATACTGCAGCTAATAAATAATCAGAAGTACATGGTGCTATGGGAACTGTGTTCTTGATTACTTTTACTTTTTATAATTCCCATCGCCTCATCTATAGCACAATGTTCTCCAAATTCAACAAATTTAACACTACTTCAGGAACATTGGAAGCCAACTAAGTTTTATAGAGACAGCATTGCTCAGCACAGAATTTCTAGTAGCTCAAAAAGAAAAATGTATCAATGTGTGCCTAGGACCTCTGCCTCCTCTCCCCATCCTACTCCCAACCTTTTTAACTCAGGGGCCTTAGAGAAGACCCTTGCTCAATGGGTCTCAGGGTGAGCTTTTCCACGGATATAGGGTGAGCTGACAGCTGATGGGGCTAACGGCATGGAGGCAGATAAGCCCTGGGACCTCTTGAGCCAGTGGCGAGAGCCCCTAACCACCACACACAAGCCTCCTTTGCTAGCCATCTCCCTGTGGGGTGGAGAGGAATGGGGCAGAAGGTCACAACTCCTCCTCCTCTTGACAAAGCAGTAATCATGGCTATCCTCTGGGCTCTGACTGTGTCTGGGAGTTTATACAATTAAGATATTCAAAGAAAAGATCATGCAATGTTGGACCAGATTTTAGAGAAAACATCTAATCCCCTCACTTAACAAATTAAAGAAACTTAAAACAAATAGAACCCCAGAGACAGAAAGGCCCTTATGAGCATCACAGAATGTGGGAGTGGGTTCCAGGTCTCCACTGCCCCTGCCTTGCTCTTAGCATGCCAGGCAAACGCTACTTCCTTATGCTGCAGCTCAGTGTTCTATATTTAATAACAATCTCCTCCCAGCCCACTCTTCTAGGACGTGAATGTGTGCTTGTGAAGGTTGTCTGGGAGATGCAGATGCTCCCATTAGCATCAGAGGAAGGGGGAGAAAGGAGGCCCAGATTCACTCCTAAAAATATCTCCATCTCAGATTGGAAGCAATGGGTCTCAACACCACCATGCGTGCTCTGAAAGAACCCCAGGTGGTGATGTCCGTCATGACTGGTTATTCACCTGATGGCATTCCCACAGGGGGTCCCAGGGGGGTTAGAATTGGCTTTTTTTTTTATTTCTAGTCCAGCAGTTTGCTTGACGAAAGAAAGGTCGGTGTTGAACTAAGTAGATTCCTGATGTAGAGATATTTTTTTTGTAGAAAAGCCAGATCGCATTCCACAGCATGTGAATAGCAGAGAAAAGAGTTACCCCCTGTGCCTCCCTCCCAGATGAAAAAGGGTCTCTGCCCTTGGACCTCTTCCTCACATGCAAATGTTCCAGGAAGGGGTAAAACAGTGAATGTGATTCCCCAAGCAGCTATCTAAGGGCTTTGGGCTTTCAGAAGGAAGAGTTCAGTTCACTATAGAGTTCAGTGACCTTGTAAAATGATGAGGGAAGGCTGACTAGCCCCCGGCCACCTTGGGAACTATCTTTGGGGCAGGTCTTTTTAAGTCAGGAAAAAGAAACATTTGCACCTCCCACAAACAGTTTCGGGGATGTGTGAGAAGCAAGATCCCTGGGGATCTCATTTCAGCCTGTTATCCTGATAGGCCACAGAATGCACTATTTTTCATAGATAAGACATAGAAACGTGGTCAAGGTCACTAGGAACTCATCAGGCCTAGCACACTTCCCCAGAGACAGTTTGGGGAAGAAACAGCACCTGTCGAAATCAGGAATGCCCTCAGAGGAGGCACCGCAGTGTTTTGGGGAATGTGTGCATGTTGGCAGCCGTGATGGGAAAGTCGGTGCTGGAGCGAGGCGATGTGCCAGATCAAACAGAGACAGAGAGCTGGTGTGCCGGGGCAGAGAGGAAGAAACACGGGGTCACGAAAGTAGCCTAGCCCCAAGAGACACACATACACTCAAAGCCAACTGTGAAATCCATGGCATAATTCTGGTCCCTAGAGACATAAGAGAAACAATGCCACAAAAACCACTGTACCCTCGCAGAGGACTGGGCCCCACTGGCAGCCAGGCCTACTGCTATTCGTGCAGCCCTGAAGCCCATTTTAGAGCACGGTGGCATGGAAGTCAGCTATTAGTAAATGTTCCACAGGCAATGGAGGAGACCTGACTACAACAGAAGAGAAAGAGACTCCTGTGACTGAAAAGTCCAGAAGGAAAAGCTCTACTTGCCTTTCTCTGCAATTCTCGTGGCTCTGTCCTCCTCTGTGTTGACTTTGTCTTTGGCTGGTTTTCCTCATTGTAGCCAATAGCTCCTGTTGCTACAAGCTACCTTATGCAAAAGAGGACATCTCCGACCCAGCATTCTAAGCAGGAGTCCTGAGACCCACTGTGAATGGATTGCGTCAATGCCTACTTGAACCCATGCCATAGCCAGAGGATTACAATGTGCTACCTGGCACTGCCTTGCACTGGGGTGGGCTCAGCTTCCCCTGAGACTCACAGGCTGCGTGGGAGAGAGGTGGACACCTGAGCGAAAGCTGGATACAGTCAGGAAGGGAGGAGTAGGGATCAATGCTTATATGTTGGCTACGTATAGCAGATACCGCTGGTTTCCCCATGTGCCGCTGGATTTTGTTGCAAGCGCCTGGGACACCCTGCCTGTGGGTTTTCCCTGACTTCGGCAGCAAGCTCAGACAATGCACGGGGCGGGCCAGAGTCAGGGAGATTGAAGTTGGCCCCAAGAATACTCCCTGGTGGTGCTTGGTGCTGTAGTGTTTACCCTGAGATAACTCGTGTTTGTAGTCCTAACCCTACCCCAAAGTTCTGTGCTTTGAAATTTCCCACACACAAAAATATCATGAAACACTGATCATCATATGCAGTCTGTCCAGAAAAAATCCAGCCACGAACACCCCTATAGTTCACATTACATGGCTGTATGCTTTCCGGGCAGCCCTCATAGACATTTCTGTTATAATACATCAGGATTAGAGACAAGTTCTATTAAGAAATAACTCCAAGAACAGTTTTTATGTTTTATTTTCACATTAAAAACCATGTTTGTGTAAAATTAAATGAACACGGTGAGCTGCACTGTTTGTTTTTTTTTTTCTAAATGGGAAAAGGGTTAAAACCCCTAGAGCAACCTTCCAACAAGCGTGGGCAAGAGGCGGTAGGCACATACCCCAAATGTCTTACCACTCAGGTAGCGCTCCTTGGAGGTGTGTGCTGAGTCTCTGTCTCTGTCCCAGAGACCCCCGGCAGGACTGAACCCCAGCTGCCCACAGCAACAACTTGCTCATTAACATGCTCTTTATTGATGTCCCTCCTCATTGCTTCCCTGTCACACTTCCCCAGGTTCTTACTGGCACTCCCTGACATGACTTCCCAAATAAACTACTTGCACTTAAATGTGTATTTCAGGGCCTGCTTCCGGTGGGACCCATTTTAAGACAGTAGGGTCAGCTTACCTGAGCTCCCTGACCTTAAACCGCCTGAGATGAGCAGCAGTGTGGTATTCAATGTGGAACCCTCAGTGTGCATTGCTTAAATAGCACAGGGAGGTGTCAGTAAATGTTGGTTGGAGAGGAAAGTGTTTGATAAGAGGAATCTACTTAAAAAACAAACAACCTACTAAGCGAGCTGTTTGTACCACCCACCTACTGTTTCTCCAATAGCCCGGATCACAGTCATAGCCCATATGAACTCGCAGAAAGAACTTACGCTTTCTCCCTCTTAGAAAGTTAGGTCATCCTGACCTCCTCTCCTATTGTCAGCTCCTCACTCCCACCCCACCCACATACCACCCTTCATAAAGCTTTTCTCCAGTTTCAGTGCATTTTGTAGCAGATAAATACATTTTAATTAAAATTAAATTTCTGCCCAACTGCTTTCCTCTTCAAATATTCCTTCTAAGTGCAGCTTGGATGCCCAGAGACTACCCAGTGTAGGCCAGCGTCTAATCCATTCAGAAGTGGGCACTCCCCCTGTCAAATGGACGAGCACTGAGAGCATTACACTCGGTGCATTAGTCAGGGAAGCTGAGAAGTTCTGCAATGTGACAGCTGCAAGCTGGAGCCCCAGGAAAGCTGGTGATGTAGTTTCAGTCCAAGTAGGAAGGCCTGAGAACTGGGGGAGCCAATGGGGGGAGTCCCCGTCCAAGGGCAGAGGAAGAGCAATGTCCAGCTGAAACAGTCAGGCTGAGGGAGTAAATGTTCCCTTCTTCTGCCTTTTTGTCCTCATTAGGCACTCAAAGGATTGAGTGATGCCCACCCACACCCAGGAGGGCCATTAGCTTTACTCAGTCTATAGATTCAAATGCTAATATCAAGAAACACCATCATAGACACACCCAGAAACAATGTTTAACCAAATATCTGGGTACCCTGTGGCTCAGTCAAGTTGACACAAAATTAACCATCACACTTGGAGAAACCAAAAATCAAGGAGATTAAATATCACGTCCTAGTAACTAGCAGAGCTAGGAGTCAAAGCCTGCTCTGTCTCTCTCCTGTGCCTCAGTTCTGGTCACTGCATCACTCTGAAACTTATCAGAAGCACCTATCTCATTAATTATAAAAGCATGGAAAATATGATGAGTACTCATTAGAAATAGGAAAACTCTGAAATACATTGGTTTAAAATGTTTACGGTGCCAAAGATGTGGCAATAAAAAGAGATGGACATATCACAAAAGATGTAAAAACACTGTCAAGAGGGGATAAATTGTGGACCTGCTGGTCATGGGACAAGACGTACTTAGGCAAACTGGTTTAGGCCATGTCTCAACTGAATGGGACTGGTCCCTGTCTGCACGGGCATGTCTGAAAAGAAATTTGACTTCTGGCAGAAAGAAATGCAAAGCTTTTATTCTACACAGTTTACCACTTAGCACCCTCCCACCGGCCAACAATCCAACTGGGAGAAAATCAAAGAAGCAATTTAGAGGGCTGCTCTGGGTTTGTGCCCGAAAGTCACAGGATCCCAGGACAAAGCGGGAAGGCATGGCCCCCGCGGCCTTCTAAGAATGCCTGAGAGGCCAGCCCTCGAGGTTTTCTATTTCCCTGAGGACTGTGGGAAGCATCTTCGAAAAAGGCTGTGGCTGCCCTGTGGACACCATGCAGCAAAGCAAATTTATGTTGCATGGTTCACTCGGGGGACAGTAGGAGGAGTGGAACCCCGGAGGGCCCAGAGGGAGACCCAGGGAAGACACGCATTGTAACATCACCCCATTGCATCCGGCCGGTCTCTCCCCATTCCTCCCTGATTCCTCCTGTCCTGGGGGCATCATGCCTCCTGTCCTCCTCCAAAGGACCCTTCCTCTTCTTTCCCACCCAATGAGGACGGTCACTGCCTTTCAGACTGTGCCCTAGGTCACACCACCTTGAGAAGTCTTTCTTATTGCCTCGGTTCATGCTCCTTCCACCTTCTGCATTCACCTGTGAAGGTTCACATCTTCTCTAGTTGTTTCTTGCACACCTATATCATCTTCAGAGAGAGATATTTTTCTCTCGTATATTAAAAATAGGCTTATCTTTTTAAATTAAAGCTGTGCCCGATCAAAAAAAAAAGAATATAAAAAATATAGATAGCCTTATCCCTCAGAGATTTGGAGCAGCAATACCTAGGTGGATATAGATCTCTTCTCATTATCAATGTATGCACCCAGGAAATCACAGCTATTGACGCAATATGAGAGAGGGTTAAGGGTTTGAACTTTGTAGTAAAATCAGATTGGGTTGGATTTCAAATCTAACTATGTGACCTTGGATAAATTAGTCTCTCTGAACCTGTTTTCTCTTGTGCAAAATGGAGAGAGTAACGTTACAAAGTTGCTATAAGGTTGTTGGGAGGATTAAATGACAGGTCCCCATAAAACCCAGCAAGCACGGAGTACCGAAACCACTGTGTGCATATCTCGTATGCGTGCACGCGTGTGCGTGTGTGGCAAAATACACGCAACACAAAGTTCACCATCGCGACCTTCAACGTAGAAAATGCAGCGGCGTTTAGTAAATTCACAATGTTGTGCAACTATCACCACTATCTAGTTCCAGAACATTTTGATTACCTCAAAGGAAACCCCACACCCCGTAGGCTGTCACTCCCCATTCCTCTCGCCCCTGGCTCCTGGCAACCACTAATCTGCTTTCACTCTCTATGGAAAATCACTTTCTCTTCAGCCTTTCTTTCTCTTTTAATTTTTTCCTGACAGCTTGGTCAAACCTCTCTCATCAAACAAACCAAATCAAACTTTTAAAAAGGAAACAAGCAATAACAAATAAAAGTTAAAAAACAAACATATGAAGTGGTTTGGCACATCTCCTTGAGCTGGTGCCCTGACAGGCTCACCTAACTGGCTGAAAGGGATGGCTCCCCACCGGGTCTGCCCTGGTTGGGGTGTCCATCTCCCAGCTGTCCATCTCCCACTGTCCATCTCCCAGTGTTCTATTTCCAGCTTTCATCCCCCTTAATTATTTTGCCCCACGTGATGCTGTGGACCACTCTCCCTACTTGAAACCCTCTTTCCTTTGATTCCAAAGCCACTTGTCCTGTCTCTGTGGCCACTGCACCTCCGTCTCCCCTAAAGGTAAGTGCCCCCCTGCTCCCTCCCCTCCTCATCTCTCCTTCACTGCTCACGTCCGTCGCCCCTGCTTGGGCCACCGTATGGACACCGGCAACGCCCAGCTCTTTCCTGAATTCCAAGTATGTATGAC
Source organism: Lyroderma lyra (assembly GCA_004026885.1). Lineage (NCBI taxonomy): Eukaryota > Metazoa > Chordata > Mammalia > Chiroptera > Megadermatidae > Lyroderma > Lyroderma lyra. The sequence goes on from PVJL010002286.1 coordinate 153,226, forward strand.
CATCCTTCCACTGGACTCCTGGATGTCCTCAAGGCATCTCAAATTCAACATGTCCTAACTAAATTGTCTAAAACCTATTTAGTCATCTATATTCTTAATCCCACTAATGGTATCGGTACAAACCTATTTCCCAAACCACAAATTTCAGATTCATCTGTGGTTCCTCTTTTTTTCTAAAAACCTTCTTTCCCAACTGGATAAAAATCCTGTCAATAGTATAGTTCAGAAACATCTCTTGAGTCCTCTCTCTCCTCTCCACACTTATCGCCACAGTCTTAGTTTAGGGCCCCAACATCTCTTCTCTTAACAGTTACAATAACTTTGTTTTTAGTCACAGATGTTCTTTCCATAACTGTCAGAGCTATATTCTTAATACAGAAATGATCATTCATTCTCCTATTTAAATATCTCCATCTCCTGGAAGATACAGTTAAACGTCTCACCCTCACCCCATTTAGACCTGACTACCCCCTCACCCTCAGCTCTCAGACATGCCAAGATGTGTCATAAATCCTGGCTCTCCACGGTGCTTCTAGGTGAAGATGTCTCCAATTCCAGGCCTCTGAGGTGGACACTGGACTCAGCTGAACCAATTAGCTGTCACTACCTCTCTGATCTCAGTAATCGGTATAGGCCCAAGTCAGAGCCAAACAAATGCAATTCTGGGCTTTGATTTGAGCTGTGAGGAAATCAGACCTCTTCTGGACATGAAGAAAGTAGGCACAGAGACTGGAACTCTGTATCTTGCAACCAAGGTGAACCTGAGGTTAGAGCCATCACTGGGGAAAGAGGAAAACCTCACCCTGGTGACATCTTCTGAGGTCTGAATCAAACCCTACTCAAAAATACATTCCTTCCCACACATTTTTTTTAAAGATAGTTTGAGTTGGGTTTTGTATTACTTGCAAACTAAGCTCCCTATTCATTACCATTTAAACTAGTGTCTCCCAAGTTTTGCCAAACATTAGAGTCACTTGGGAGGTTTTAACATTCCCATTTCCAATTAAATTGTAACATCTGAAGGTGGGAGACAAGCATTAGTAGTATTTAAAGATCTTACATTGACACTACATATAAAGAAACCAAAAGTTTTGACCAAAAGCTATTATAACTGACAAGTGAATTCAGTCAAGTAGCAGGATACAAAATTAATATTCAGAAACTTGTTACATTTTTATACACCAATAATGAACTATCAGGAAGAGAAATTAAGAAAACAATCCCATCTTTAATTGCATCAAAAATACCTAGGAATAAGTTTTAAAAAGGAGGTAAAAGACCTGTACTTAGAAAACTACAAGATACTGTAGAAAGAAATTGAAAAAGATACAAATAAATGGAAGCATATACCATGCTCATGAATAGGAAGAATTAACATTGTTAAAATGTCCATGCTACCCAAAGCAAGCTATAGATTCAATACAATCCCTATCAAAATGCCAATGGCATTTTTCACAGAACTAGAACAAATAAGCCTAAAATTTATATGAAACCACAAAAAGACCCCAGCAATCTTGAGAAAGAATGAAGTTGTTCATTATACTTATTATCAAACTATATTACAAGTCTATCTACAGCAATCAAAATAGCATGGCATTGGCATAAAAACAGACACACACACCATTGGAATAGAATAGAGAGCCCAGAACTAACCCCATGCCTGTGTGGTCAATTAATCTATGACAAAAGAGGCAAGAAGATACAATTGGGTAAAGACAGTCTCTCCAATAAATGGTGTTAGAAACATGGACAAATACATGGCCAAAAACAAAACAAAACAAAATAAAACAAAAACCAAACTCAGAAACTAAACCACTTCCTTTACACTGTATACAAAAATAAACTCAAACTGAATTAAAAACTTAAATGTAGGACCTGAAACTCATAGAAGAAAACATAGGCAGTAACCTCTTTGACATTACTCTTATTAATATTTTTTTATGTACTTCCTCAGGCAAGGGAAACAAAAGAAAAAATAAACAAATGGGATTATATCAAACTAAAAAGTTTTTGCACAGCAAAGGAAACCATCAATAAAACAAAAAGACACCTAAGAGATTAATATCCAAAATATATAAAGAACTCATACAATCTAATACCCACCCCAAAAAATAACAATCCAATAAAAAATGGGCAGAAGACCTGAATAAGCATTTCTCCAAAGAGGACATACAGATGGCCAACACACAGATAAAAAGATGTTTAACATCACTAATCATCAGAGACATGCATATTAAAACCACAATAAGATAGCCTGTCACGTGTATCAGCAAGAAAGGACTCAATCAACAAGCAAAGGGGAGGGGGTGGGAGAGGAGGGGGGGAAGCTAAATATAAGGTGATGGAAAGAGACGTCACATTAGGTGGTGAACTTATTATACAACAAGTTGACAATGCACTGTAGGATTGTATGCCTGAAACCTATGTAATCCTTGCTAACAGATGTCACCCTCAATAAGTCTAACAATAAAAATGAATTAAAAAGAAAAACAACAAAAAAAAACAAGCAAGAGCTGGTGAGGATGTAGAGAAAAGGAGACCCTCATGCACCACTGGTGGGATTGTAAATTGGCTCAGCCATTATGAAAAACAGTATGGAGGTTCTTCAAAAAATTTAAAACAGGATGACCGTATGACCCAGCAATTCCATTTCTGGGTATTTAGCTAAAGAAATCCAAACCACTCGTTTGAAAAGATAATGTGCATTTCTGTGTGGACTGCAGCGCTATTTACAATAGTGAAGATACAGAAACAACCTGAGTGCTCCTAAACAGAAGACTGGATAAAGCTGTGGCGCATATACATAGTGGAATATGACTCAGCCATAAAAAGCCATGAAATCTTACCATTTGTGACAACATGAATGGACCTAGAGGGTATTGTGCTAAGTGAAATAAGTCAGAGAAAAACAAATACCCTATGATTTCACTTGTATGTGGAATCTAAACAACAAAATAAACAAAAAACAAAACAGAATCAGACTCAGAGATACAGAGGACAAACGGATAATTGCTCGATGGGAGGGGAGTTGGGGGACTGGATGAAAAATGTGAAGGCATTAAAAAGTACAAGCTGGTAGTTACACACTAGTCATGAGGATATAGGCGCGTACAGCAGAGGGAATGTAATCAATAACATCGTGGTAACTAAGTGTGGTGCCAGGGGTGGTACTAGACTTACCGAGGGCAGATCACTTCACGCATTATATGTCTAACCACTATGCTGTACACCTGACACTAGTAAAATATTGAATGTCAGCTATAATTTTTTTTTTTTTCTTTTTGGTATGTGGGTAGCTCCCTGACTGGGAATCGAACCCAGGCCGCAGCACTGACAGTGCCAGCGCTGAAGCCTTAAGCCACTACACCATCAGGGAACTCCCTATAATTTTTTTTAATTTCACATGATTCCAAGGCGTAGTGAAGGTTGGGAACTACTGCTTTAAGCAAAGCAAGCGACTTGCTCTGTGTTTCCCCAGCTCCCCGCCCCCCAACTTCCCAGAGCTCTTTTCATACTGTATTAGGGGCCTGCCTCTCTCTTTGATGACTCTCATTATCTTACTGTCAGATTTATGTCTTTATCCCTCTGCCTTGCACATAGTATGTTCTTAGTAAGTGTTAATGAATGAATGAATGAATGAGTGAATGAATGAGAGAGACAAGTTCATGCCTTTTCCTTGTGCGTTTTTTCCTTCAGGGCACTTTGTACTGAGTACAAAGTATAAGAATGACCAGACTCTGGAGACACAGTGCTTTGCCCAAATCCTGGTTTGATATGACCCAAGCAAAACTCAACGTCTCAGTGCCTCCTTTCTTCATCTATAAAATGTAAATGATAATAGCGTTTATGTCATAATGATTTGCATTTCATAAGTTAATACATATAAAATTCTTAGAATGTTGTTTGGTACAAATACACAATAAATGTCAGTGTCTACCTTCTTTTCTTTCTTCCTTCCTTCCTTCCTTTTTTCCTTTCTTCCTTCCCAGATGACTATTAAGCAGTGAATCCTTGGGTTGGCCAGGAGGTGAATGGGAGGTGAGGTTGGGCAGACAGTGAGCGTAGGTGACTCCTTGCAGAATCTCATATGTATAGAAGGGGACACACAGTGGGAAGAGGCAGAATAGAGGGTGGTTTCTGGTGGTGTCATTTTTAGGCTGAAAGCCTTGAGCATATTTTGATGCTGAAAGAAAAAGCCAGGTGAGAGGGAGCCATCGATGTATCAAAAAGCAGATTCAACACCTGACAGGGCCAGATCCAGGAGATGGAGCCATGGACCAGCTGAGGAAGGCTCTCTGGAGACCAGAGGAATCCCAGAAAGGATGGGCGCAGAGATATTCACACCTGTACATGCTTTGGAGGTTGTTTGGCTTTGTATGTGGCATGTTAATTAAGGTGAATTTTGTTCAGGTGGCTGGAAGTTTGCTCTGTTGGTGTGGAGAGCCAATTACTGCACGGTGGCAGAACAAAGACTTGTCAGGTTCCCGGCATTGCTGACTGGCCCTGCCCACAATGCCAACAGCACACCAGCAGGTGTTTTCAAGGCTATGTGAATAGAGCCTGTTATTTGGGCTGAGGCCTGTGAAGGGCTATTGTTTTGTATTATTCATCTCTGAGAATTCCGTCTGTTTCTAAGGAACTCTTACTGCCCGAGGGGAAGAGAAAACACTTCCTCATAAAGAAGGCAGCTGTATAATAGGATTTGTTGTAATAGAACTTTACCTGTCCAGGCTTTGTCTTTAAAAACCCATGTGCTTATAAACTTGTTAGCAGAGGGGTTGGGTGTAGTGCTCTTTGCTGTTTGAGAGCGAGACAGTAAGCATCCAACTGAGGACATCCTTGAAAGCATCACTCCCCTCTCAGCTCTCAGTGTTCTGATCTGAAAAAGACAAGAGTGAGCCTGGGGTCTGCCTTCGTTCCTGCCTCCCGTCCATCACCGCGCAGTCACTGAGCTCCTAGCAGATGCAGGGTACAGCCGTGGGTGATAAGGTACCCGGAGATAAAACCTCATACTCCCTCGCAGTCCCTAACCTCAGTTAATTTGCAGTTTTACCGGGACATTCTAACCCAAATCCCTGTGTGATAGTTCAAGTTTCATCTCCTTTCAGTGAAACACTTGCAATGGCATACTACCAGTTCCCCTGCCTTTGCTCCATTGTTCTACCACTTCCAGAAAGATCTTTCTGAAGCACGTGTCCAGTCTGGATGCTGCTCTCCAGCCCCGTAACTCGGCAGGTGCTTTCATACCTTCTTTTCTTTATTCATGTCATACTCTCCTTGTATACAACTTCTTCCAAACTCCTATTCAACCTTCAAGGCCCAACCCCTCGTTTGCTTTCTCTGTACTCACCCCCATGGCAGTATGAATTTCTCCCTCCCCCTGTGCCCTCCCACACGTTTTCTAACCCATCTCCATTTCAGCATGTATCGGAGTATGGCCACTTCCTGGTCTGTCTCCTCTCACAGCCTACAAGCTCTTCTACTGGGGAGGGACACAACTTATTTTGTTTCCCCCATGCATGGCACTTAGCTGGTGCTGAATCAATGACTGTGCAGACATTGAATGTCATAAGTGACAAGTGTGTTGAGAGAGGCACAATTTCTAGGAAAAAATATAAATAGAAGGGCAAAAGCATTTCTGCCTTCTGCTTTCCCAAGCCTTAACCATGCGTTGGGAGGAATCGCAGAGGCTGAGTGCCTGTGGTAGGGGTGGGGGTTAATATTTCCAACATAAAGAAACAAAGTATAATATGCCCAACACTCATGGACCCACCATACAGCCTTAACAAATCTTATCATTTTGCTCTACTTGCTTCAGACATTTTTCTTTTTCTTTTTTCGAGGCATATTGTAGTTAATGCATGCTCTGTACCTCGAAGGGATCCATCCCCTTTCCTCATGAATTTGGTGTTTATCATTCTAATGTGTTTTTATATTTTTTACCACATAGGCATATATTTCTAAACAATGTTCGTACTGTTTTTCATATTTTAAAGCATGTTAACTTGCTATAAACTCATAGTATATGTATGAAATTGCAATTTTTCTCCTTAAGATGTTTTTGAGATTTATCCATGTTGTATTTGAGATTTATTCATGAGAATATGCTAGTTCGTTTTGACTGTTGAATAGCATTCCATTAAGTGAATATATCACATTTTATTTGCTCATCCCCGTTGATCGACATTTTCTATTTTTTGCTGTTATAATTGATATCACAGAAACATCTTGTAAATGTCTCCTTGAGTACACGTAAGAGAGTTTTTCCTATATATCTAGAATTGGTATTGCTGGGTCATAGAGAATATTCATTTTTAAGTCCACCAGCTAGTAACACATTGCTGTCTGAAGTGGTTGTGTCGATTTACTCTCCTCAGTGCTGTTTGCCCAGCACGCAGCAGTGCCATCCACGGTTGGCATTATCAGACGCCCAAAGTCTTGCTAGTCTGAGGAAGACAAGCAGCGTCTTACGCTTTTGGACATTTGGGTGTGATGCATTTGTGAATGTCCAACAGAGACCCATTGTTCTTGGTTCTACTGGGTGGCCTTTCCTTACTGGCTGTAGGAGTTCTTTCTATATTCTGAGTATAGTCTGTGATGAGTCTTTTCGTTTGGTTTGTTATGTCTTTTCTTCAGCAAAACTTTTCATCTTAATTTAGGCAAATGTATTGTTTCCCTCATGACCTGTGGGTTTGTGGTTGTTAGTCTCTTCTTTAAAAAATATTTTCTTACCCTAACGTCCTAACTACGAGGGCTTTCTGCAAAGGATCCAGCCATGTAACATGAAAAACAGAAGCATTTATGGCTGGGTTTTTCCCAGACAGCCCTCGTATATTCTCTTATATTTTACGTTCTCTTCCAAAACGTCTTAGCATTCTACTTTTGTGAGCATATGTGTGTTCTATCTTGAATTTTAACTTTACCATATGGACAATTCATTAGCCAACATTTTTATTATTTAATGGTCCATCCTTTCCTTATTAATATCACCTCTGTCATCTGTCAGGTATTCGGGTACCGTGGGTCTATTTCTGGGCTCTCTGTTCTATCCCATTGGTCCAGTTGCCTATTCCTGCACTAAGTCCTTCAGGTCAGTCGCTTCATGGTAGGTCTTAATAGTTGGCAGGGTCAGTCTCTCCTCCTTGTTTTTTAAAATCATTTAAGCCATTCTTTGGCCTTCGCTCTTCCTTAAGAATTTTAGAATTAGCTTGTAAACATGTAGGAAAATCCTTATTGAGATTTTTATAGGGATTTCATTAAGTTACATATCAATTGGAGATAAATTCTCATATTTATGTTATTGAATCTTCAGTCCACAAATCAGGTAAAGCTCTCTATCTATTCAGTTTCCTTTTGTGTAGGATGTGTTGCTGAACCCCAGAGCATCATTCCCAAAGGAATCAGTCCCTAATGAAAGAGTAAAGAGCATCTGAGAAAGCTGTCAGTGGGTGTGGGCAGAGCCAAGCCGGCACGAAATGAAAGCAGGTTGTTCAAACTGATGGTCAAGGTTTGGCTAGTCCAGGGCTGGCAAACAAGCTCCCTCACTTCCTGATCCCACAGGCACAGGCACTGCTAGTCCATCATAACAGTTCCTCTGAGCCTGCGGTTCAGTTCCTTCCCAACTTGGAACTTTAGGTACCCCCCTAAATTAGTTAGAGCTGGCATGCTGAGTGAAACTAGACTAAACCTTTCTCAGCAGACAGGCATTTGCTGGGACACTATACCATCCCAACATTTGTGTCTCCAAGGGCCTTTGCAGGACTGCACAGGGCTCTGAGCTTGCTGTCTTCCACAAACAGAAGTGCAGGCACATCAGACGCACAACCTCCTCCTGTCATTGAAATCGTGCCTTCCTGGAGAAACAGTCGATTTTAGGCAAACCAATGAGCTCAGTAGACTGAATAGAGACATACTTTGCCACGGGTCCCGGCTTTGACTTTTTGTTCCAGCCACCAGGCTACGCTGTGTTTTTAAGTGTATAGAAGCCCTTGAAATCCAGTCCCTGGCTGCCTGCAGTGAAATCTTTTTGTTTCCTTACGTCTTTTATAAAAACGTATCATTACAATATATTGTGAAAAGATTGCACAGCGGCTTATGTGAGGCTCTCTGCCTTGCTCCCTTCTGGAACTTTGCATCTGTCACACAGTAAGTGCTTACCTGATGCAGATTAGTGTCTGTAAATATCTGTCAAGTGTGAGGCACTGGATTAAGTGCTTAAAAGATAAGAACCCATTTTGTCCTCGGACAGTGGCATTACCAACTCCATTTTGAGATGAGAAACAAAGGCTCAGGTTGCTAAAATGACTCATGCAATGAAGGTCACACAGCTAGGCAGTGACCAAATTGTGAGCAGAGTTCTATCTACCTGTGACTGTGGAATCCAGGTCCTGTGCCGTGTACCCACGTCTGCCTGTTTCGGAAGGGAGGAGAGTGGGAGCAAGAAAAGAAATGGGAGAGAGGACAGAGGGGGGCAGGGGGAAACAGTGGAAGAAAGAGATGAGAAGGAGAAAGTTGACAGGAGGAGGGAAGCTGGTGGAGTTGAAGACTCCAGGCCTCCTCCTTTCTTGCCCAGGGTTCTTGGGAGTCTAGAAGCCCTGCTGGGGTGCTGTCATTAGTCCCTTGGATCTGAGCCCAGTTATTGATGTCCCCTTGCCCTTTATGATGAGCACAGAAAAGCCATAGCAACCTCCTGACCTCTGTAGCCTGGGAGAGGGGCTCAGCTAGACCAAAGCAGGTACCGTAGAGATGATCAGAAGAGCATAATTTGGTTAAACATTAAAAATATAGAAACTATGTATCTCTAGGGGTGGAATTGTGGAAATTTTCTTTTCTCTATTTAAAAACTCTATTATATGTGTGTATTGCGTGGCTATGACTCCCTTTTGCTTGATTTGCAGGATGTTGTTCAAAGATCGTCCCCCCACCCCTCCCGTGGATGGATGGGAAGGGTGTGTACGTGCAGAGGAAGTAGCTGTGGGCACGGGAAGGCCACTGCAGGGAGGGGCTGGCACTCCCCTCGGCACACGTGCTCAGGTGAGCTACCCATTACATAAGGTACATTGCAGGGGCATTACCTCAGCCAGGAAGGAGCCACTCAGGCTTCTGACTTCACTTTCACCTCCCTTTTTCCTACTCCCAGAACGTCCCCCTTTTCTGACAGATGCTTAAGGAGTGCTATGAAACCATCTCTTCCCCCAGGCTCTTGGTGAAGTGGGCTTAATTAAAACCAGTCTTGTTCTCCCTCAGTAGGAAATAGGGCAGACAGGATGTTGGTCCCAAGGCAAGCCAAAGCCTCAGTCAGCACGGGAAGCACCCACAAGCTTCCTGTCCTGACCTGCTGGGCTCAGCTACAAGGCATGCTGGAACAGAAGTAGTAAAGCCTTCTCAGGGGAACTGACTGGCCATAGACCTTGCAGGGGCTCTGGGGCACATGGGTGGGTCTCCCGACAGGAAGCGTCTCTGGCATTTGTCAAACGTGCTTGTCCCCAGGTAGGCCGCAGCATCTTGCTTCTAAAGGCACTTTCTGTCTCAAACTTCCTGTTTGAAACAGGAAATAGTTTTAGATTCAGGAACGGGCCCCGGCTTACAGAAGGAAAGATGACAGAAGTTGCAGTGTGTTAGCATTCCAGAGGGGCTCCTTGGCGGCCTAGTGGCTAGGTTTCCGCCTCTCACCACCACGGCCTGGGTTCGCCTCCCCATCAGGGAACCAACCAAAAAAATAAAAAAGTAGAATTCCAGCCCAATGGGCCTCAGGGAACTCCCAGTTGACTGGGAAACTTGTGAGAATCAGAGCTCAGTCACTCAGATTGAACTGAGGAAGGGCTGGAGCTTAGCAGATAGGCAAGCGTCTAAGACAAGGGCTTCCTCAGGAACACGAATGTAAATCCATCGTCTCCGACTGCACGGATGAGGGTCCCACTATGGATCAGGCCTGGTTTCCCACGGCTGGGTGATGAGCCTGGGAGAGCTAAGCAGGACAGCTAAAGATTTTACCCGCAGGCAAGCCTGGCATGGCCGAGCAGAGGCTGATACCTTCACCCTCACTGGTTGAGTAATAGAGTGAGAATGTCAACTTGAACTTATTAATCATCTGATTTTACCCCCCACCGCACCTGGTATTGACAAAGCACCTGGCTGGCATTGACTCTGTCTGTTCACTTCTCAAATTAGACAATTGCATTTCCTCATTCCCATACTGAAGAGTCCTAAGAGAAGTGAAAACAGGGAAACCTCGACCCAAGGGCTAAAGGGTACCAGTTACTCCTACCAGGCAGGCCACTTCCTCCCTCCGGGCCCTTGGCTGGCAGTGCAGTTCAGTCACTGCGTTTCTTCCCTCACAGCCCAGAGGGGAAGATTGACAGTGCCAACAGGGCCCTGCAGGTCGTCCTCTACAATTAATTTCTCGGCCTTCACCAACCCCGTGTAGTTGTATGAGGAGCCAGAGAGGACAGCAAGAAAGCAGTGCTATAAGGAAGAAGGGACCATGAAAAACAAAAATGTTTCTCTCTCTTACCTTCTGCCACAATAATACTGTGCTATTGTGGTAGATTTTATTTCCCAAAGATCGTCCCAACAATGTCTTCCATCCTACATTCTCTTTTAAAATGTGATCTTGCCTTTGCTCCATCAAGACGTGGGATGTATTTCTTGAATCTGGGAGGGTGTTATGACTGTTTTAACCAATAAAATAAGGACGGAGTGATACCATACCAGAGCTAGCATAGCCCTTAATTGGCCAAGAATTGGCCCTTAATTCTTCTTTCTGCTTCTTGGGACCCAGGGGCCACATTGTAAGAACTTATACCCCATGGAAAAGTCACATGCAGTCAGTAGCCCTAACTGAGCCTCAACATGACAGCCAGCATCAAGCACCAGCCATCTGCACAGGCCATTTCAGGTGCCCAGGCTAGTTGAAACTTCAGATGACTGTAGCCCCAACTGACATCTGACAGTAATCGCATGAAAGTCCTCAAGTGGGAATTGCCCAGCTGAGACATATCGATGCACAGAACCATGGGAGATCATAAAAATTTAGTCTATAATAAATTATTTTAAGCTATTAATTTGGGGGTGGTTGTTACTCAGCAATAGATAGCTGAAACAGAAACAGACTACCACAAAAATATATGCCGTAAAGAACCCCATGTATCGTTTCTCATGAGTCTAGTTGCTCGTGAGTCTTCAGTCTGTTGGCAGATTGGCACGGGCTGGCTGGTGTGGGGTGGCCTCAACGAGGACAGCTCAGATCTCTCTATGTGATCTCTCATTCCCCAGCAGGCTGACCAGGCTGTCCTGATGGCAGTAGCAGAGGTTTTCTAGACAGAGTAGAAGACACGGGCTTCTTAAGACCTAAGTCTGGAAATGACACTACAACTTCCACTATATGTTATTCGAAGGAAATCTCAAGTCCAGTGCATATTCAAAGGGTGGGGAAATGGATTCTATCTCTCAATTGGTGGAGCTACAAGGTCACATTACACAGGGTGTGGATACTGGGAAGAGCGGAGAACTGTCACTCTTTTTGCAATCAGTCTATCCCAATATCTAATGAGGATATGAAGAAGTTTGCTGGGGCTTGTGAGATCTAAATCCCTCTTCTGTTTTGACCGACATCTTTAATAAATTTCCATCGCTCAATGTTACTTTTTCTTATTTTAACTTTCCAGCCAGTACATGGAGGTAAGGAGAAAGGGGGCCGTGAGGATGAGTTTTGGAATGGCCAGTGGCACTTGTCAAGCTGTAGTCTAGTGGTTTTCAAATGATGCTCTGGGAAGCCCTAGACTTCTGTGGTGGCTTCTCAGTGGCTGTCAGGAGGTGGGTGACGTGTACAAGAGCAGCTCTGCTCTCTCTTATGATGTCCATTGGAGAAATGTTATGCAGCTTTGAAAAAATAAAGGATTTAAGTCCACTGAACTAGACCAACCTGTCCAAGTTGTAGAAAGGAAAAAGGTCTTAGCAAAGCTGAGTGTTTGCTGCAAGTTGAGTGTCTCCTCTCAGCAAAGGAGTTCCTGGCTGATGTTATAACCTTACCTGCTGCCCTGCCATTCAATCCCAACCTACTCTCTTTCCCCTGCCCTCACTGGCTTCAACACGGGAGAGGATTGCTGTAGCTTAGTGAATGGGGGAAACTAAGGCAAGCAAAAGGGATATTCTTTTTCAATTCTCTACTTCCTCTACAAGAAGACCATTTATAGTCCTTGAGCCCTGAGCCTCAGTGACCACCCCTCCACACACACACACACACACACACACACACACACATCCTCACACGAGCCCTACAAAACTTAATCCCCAGAACTACAGACAATTCAGGACATCATATTAGCAGGTGGGCTGGGTTGGCTGGTCAACCCCAGGGTGGAGCTGGGCACACAAGGTAGAGTTGGCTCCTATAAGGGCGCCTCCAGCTCCATCTGAGAGGAAAGCTCACTTCCCAGAGAAATTGCTGCTCTTGCTTGGAGCCCATGATCTCCTTGTTCTCCTTCCAGTTTGTTAATTCCATTTCTTTCCAAGTTTTTTTTTATTGTTTTTTTTTTTTTTTTTTTTAGGACATGGACTATTTATAGCTCCTCCTAAGCCCTTTCCAGTCTGTTTCCTGTTCAAGTACTGCATTAGTCACCAGAAAGTGTCTCAGGCAATCTCCGCAGCCCTGCCTGATCTCAGCAACAGGGAACAGGGATGCTGGTCGGACTCAGGGTGGATGCCAGTGGGGAGGGGGCAGGCAGGACGCTGGACAGAAGGCACTGGGAGCATCTCTTGGCTCCATTGCCTGTGGCATGAAGCCCTGGGATCCTACGGCTTCCCGGAGTTTCCTTTGCCCTTAGGGACACAGAAACTCTGCACAGGCACCTCCATTTGGCCGCATACTTTTGCCATTACTTGATGACCTATTTGCATGCGGTTCCTTGCAGAGAATTTCCTCCCGAGCCATATAGGGTGATTTCATTGCACCACAAACTGAGGTTTCTGTTTGCAGTCAGTGATAGATGCTCCTTCTCACTTCCTCCTGCCTGTCCCTACCGCCCTCCCTCTGCGCCCTCTCCAATCTTGGGTCTCATCAAGAGGGTTTGGTCCCAGGAACTTCCCAGCTTCATCTGAAGGGAGGACCCCTGATCTGATCTGAGCTTTTGTATCCACAGTCCTAGGGGACAGTGACCTCTGGGGTCAAGGGGAGAAAAAGGAGACTTCAGGCAAGTGAGTGGGCGAAGGGGGCAGTAACCAAGCCCACCATGCCTCTCACCTTTTTGTGCCTTTGTTCACGTAGCTCCCTTACCCGGAATGCACAGCCTGGACTGGGAAGAATGTACCAAGGCGTCCATTGCTGGAGATCTTCAGCAGGCTACCAACATCTCCTGCAGCTCCTGGTCACCTTTGATCAACCTGTACGTGACAGGGTTGATGCAGGGCTTCTGACTCTGCCTTGCTGGGGACAAAGAAGGGAAAGGTAGGGGGAAGTCTGAGCTTCTATTTTCATAGCAAGTCATCAGGTGGCCACATCCCAGAGACTAAGGTCTTTCTAACTATAGCTTCATCACTCCTCAAGCCCAAACACAGGGACACATGTACCTAGAACGAAGCTCCCGAGGGCTTCAGAGACAGCTCACTCTATCTCCACAGGAATAGTAGCCTTCTCAGTCCCAGCATCAAGATGCAAAGGACCACCAAATACCCATCAGTCACTTAGCGCCTGCTTTATGCCAGGCTGCCTACCAAGTTCTGCAGAGACAAAAACTTCAAATGCTCAGAAAGAGTCTTGGTGAGAAGGTGCCTATGCAAAACATGACCCTCCTGTCTAACTCAGAGAGCTGGCACGCATGCCAGTGCCCTGAGCACAGGAGAAGTTGGAAGAAACTAGACAAGAGATGTGCATGCCCGGCGCCAGCCTGGACGCAGGCACATCAGAGCAAATCCTGAGCTGTGATGCACATCAGCAATCTGACAGAACTGTTTTGATTTCTGTTTTGTTTTCATCCTAGGGAATTTATTACAGGCTGTCTCCCCACAGAGCACACACAATTACATCCTGGGGAGTGCAAGAGCCCGGAAGACGCAATCAGGGATGGCTGAGTCAGGCGTAGTCATGGCTAAGGATGCCTCTGGGCCTTGGGCCTGACTCCCAGGGGATGGGTGATCCAGGAGCAGAATGAGGACATGAGGACCAAGTAGGGGCATCTTTCTTCTGGGACCATATGGTGGGTTCAGAAGCAAGGAGCATCAGAAGATGAAACCCTCATCCAAGCTCCTATTAAAATGAAACCCTCTCCTTCTTCCATTTTTTAAATGATGAAAAGCAACACACATACAGAAAAGTGCAGAGCATGCTAGATATCCTAATAAGTAACTATAAAGAAAATGTCCATGTACTCACCACTCATATCAAGAAATAAGATATTGCCAGCACTCTGAAGGCCCCTGCATGTCCCTACCTGACCATTCTTTCCCTCTCCCCTAGACGTTTATAGTGTCTACTTCCTTTTCTCTTAGTTCTGCCACCTAAGTTTGCATCCCTAAAGAAAATCATTTCATTTTGCCTGTTTTGAGCTTTATATAAATAAAATTGTGTTTTAGGGGTTTTGTGTGCCTGGATTTTTTTGCTCAGTTATAGTAATATTAATATTTATGAGATTCATCCATGCTATAGTGTGTAGCTGAAGTGTATTCTTTTTCGTGGCTATATAGTATTCCAGCGCATGGCTATGCCGTGTTTATTTATCCATGCACCTGTTGACAAGCATTTGGATTTTGACTCTTACGAGCAATGCTATAATGAGCATTCTTGGTATGTATATTCTGGTGCAAATATGCATGTGTTTCTCCACAGTTTATACCTGTAAGTAGAATTGCTGGGTCACAAGATATGCCTGTCTTTACCTTCCGTAGGTAATAACGAATGACTTCCCAAATGGTTGCACTCCCCCGCCTCCCTGTTGCACAATTGTAGCAGCTGTGCTGAGGAAAGGAGACCACGGTTCAGAAACGCTGTCCCCACACAGATAGCTCAGGAGGAAGAACTTCTGCTGAGAAACCAATCCACGTGTGCCTTTACTTCTTTCCCCATCTCACTATGGCCTGTCATGTCCTGCCTCACTCCCAGCCTTTGCTGTTGCAGCTCCCCATAGAGCCCATTACTCCCCAACCCCAGGGTCCCTTCACTGTGGTTCCCAGACTAATCTAGGCAAGGACATGGTGGGCAGTTGTCATCTGAAGGTGAGCTCAAGGGTAGCAGGACCCCAGTTGGAGGAGATTATACAGGGCAGGGGTCTGAGCAGAGCTGGTGGCAGGGCGGAACTGTCAGGTCTGGGACCAGAAGCACTATGGTTCCTTATGGGATCCTGGAACAAGCAGGGAAGAGGAGGTAGAAGGATCCTCACTGGGACCAGAGACTCAGGGCAGACCTGGGACTGCCTTCAGCATAGCCCGTCGAGCCTGAATCTATATATTGCAGCAAACACCCAACGTGACTACTCTGAAACAAAAAGGGGAATGTATTGGCTTGTAACAAAATGTAATGATAGCCCCACCTTCAGGAGAAGCTTGATCCAGAAGTTTTAACTATGTCGTCAATGGAATATCTTGCCTCTGCTGTAGGAGAGTCAGTAGTTGCTAAGTGGTAAGGTGAAAGAGCATAGGAAAAATAGGATTCTGGGAAGAGCACAGAAAAGCTAAGGTTCAGGACCTATAGCTGAAGGCAGCTCAGGAGTAACGCCCCGTGTCTAGGGACAGCAGGAGCCCCCAGGTGTTCCTAGTGCTGGAGGACTGGCAGTCTCACACAACCCTACAAAGGCAGGCTTGCATCCCCAAATTCCTGAAAAACATCACTGTATTTCTATTCTGAGCACCTGGGAGGGTACTCTCACAGAGGAAAGGACAATGATTGATGATCTTATCAGACATGAAAAGTTTGAATATAGAAACTGGGAACTGAGGTCTGCTTTGAGATCTGGCACTACTCCCAGGTGGGTAAGGGAATTTAGGGTCCCACACACTGACAGAATTTCTGGGACATTTCTATGGTGTGTGAGACCGAAGGGACCGAATATTTAAACTCCAGGCTGTCTTGGAACTCTTAGAGGTACAGTAGCTACACTGATTTGTAATAACATTTGTTCTTTTTTTTTTAATACAGAAAAAAATAGTAAAAACCAATTGGTCCAAATTCCCACTGCTGAGATAATCTCTGACACTTTTCAAAAATAACAGCTCTGCGTGTTATTTATACAGAAAGATACAAAGTTAAATCCTTTTCCTAAGCACCCCCTGCCCTCCTTCCCACAGGGACCCACAAGTCAGACTTTCTTATGCCTTTCCAGAAATTTATTTTTCAGCCAAATCCAGAGTAAAGGAAGATGAGGGAACTGCTCTATTAACTGCCCCACCTAAATGAGGGGAAACTCAAAGCATTCCAGGCCTCTGGCCCCCTCCCTAGTAGGCCTGCTGCTCTGGACAGAGGTGACTGGGACTCAGCTACCTGGCTCCAGGTGGCTTCCCCAGTGGGACAGCCACAGGGGCCTTCCACAGCCCAGACCCACCCTCACCATTCACCCCAGCAGGCCCGGCTGAGGGAGCTCACAGCAGGGGAATATTTACCGAATGAGAATGCCCTAAAGGGACAGATTTTCCTCCTGATTACAAGTCTGGCTCTGGAGAACATCTCTCTGTTTTTTCCATGGTGATTCATCCGGGGATCATCAGAGACAGCCCACTGGAGAAGATGCCCTCATTCTCCCCAAGCTTTGATCAGGATTATACAACCTGTGCTGATCTAGGCTGGAAAAAGCCTCCTCACTTTGCCTTTGCCTCCTGTCCCCAAGCCTTAGGGAGGAATACTGAATAGTGCCTGGGATTTACATTAGCCTGAAATCCTTTTACTTACATGTCATCTGGACCAACAGACACGTCTTTACGTAACATTGGACCTAGAAGAAAAGGGCAAGGTTCTCAAAAATTCTCATTGTTTATTCATTACACAATGACTGAATGTTTAGCATATACCAGCCTCTGTGCTAGACTTCAGTCCTTTGTATTAGGCCTTAAAAGATAGCCAAGTCCTCCTGAGGCTGAGAGAGAGAGAGAGAGAGAGAGAGAGAGAGCAGCAACTCAGGCATAAGGAGCCGTGGGCTCAGGGTTACAAACGTCTAAGTGTAAATGACTCCTTATAATTAGATTCTAGAGTGAGTGAAGGCCAGTGACAAGAACCAAGCAGGAAAGGTAAATGGGAGCTAAGCAATGAATCCCAAGATCATCAGGTTGGACTTGATTTTTAATTCCGTCGGAGCCTGTGAGGGTTTTGCGTAAGAGAACTGAATCGTTCAGGGACCCAGCAGGAAGAAATGGCACACTCAGATGAGGATAACTTGACCAGTGTTAAATGAAGGGTCATTTCGTAAGGTCTGGGCAGTGTGTAGCAAAACTACAAGGTCTAATGTTATTCCTGGAGCAAGCAACACAGGGCAGTTAGGCAGGAGCAGGCGAAGGGAAGGAGCAGTTGCTGTGAGTCATGCAAGTCACCTTGCAAGGAGCTGTGACCTTTGGTTGGGTGACTCCACAGTGAGGCAGCCAGGGAGTGAAGACTACAACCTCATTCTCCCCCTCTTTTCACCTCCTGCCAGGGCTCCCTATTGGCTAAAACCAGCCAGAGACCAGAATCCAAGGGAGGCCATTGTCGTGGTCCATGCAGGTTCAGGGCCCAGACCTGGGCAGGCGGGTTTGCAGGGGCAAACGGAAGATGTCTTGGACAAGGGTAGCATGATCCGATGGGCAGTTCAACAGGACCATCTTGGGCAGAATGGAGGATAAATTAGAGGCAGTGGGATGGGGACAGGAGGACAATACAAGTTCTGTCGTAACATGAGCCACAGAGATGGGGAGGAAGAGAAAGATTCAAGTAAGACGGAGGAAGTAAAAGGGTCATGATTAAGGACGAGAGAGGTGTCTGGGGTAGCCTGTGTGCCCGGCTGGATGGTGACACCATGACCTTGGAGAGGACCCAAGTCCACAGGCAGGTGGTGCTACTGGAGAGGAAAGAAATCACTCATTTCCAGAGGGGATGGCAACCAATCACGGGCAGGACAGATGGCCTCTGTGTCCCTGCTCTGGGCCGAGTGGTAATGGCCTCTGGCACCCTTCTCCTTCCATGCCTGCACCCCTTTCCGCCACCACACACACACACACACGTTCATAGTCCTCAGGGCGTCCAGGCTGCGAAGCAATTTCTGTCTCCATTTCCTTTCCTCCTTCCGCTGGACAAAAACCAGTCCTTCCTAAAGAGGGGGAGGTCACAGTAAAAAGTGACCGCTGCGGGTAGCTCTCTGTGGATACGGACGCATCGTTTAAAAGGAGCATAAATTTATAATTAAGAGCCTGTGAGGGCGAAATTTTTATTTTTAGCTCTGGACCCTCCTAGGAACACTCTGAAAGCTTAACATCACCCAGTCTCCCAACGCCACCCAGCTCCCCACCTCCTCAAGGGAATAAGGACAGCAATGAATTCCCTGCTCTACAATGGCTGGCAGCCCCTAAGCTGGCATCACGTATTATACAGGACTTTCGATGGTGGGGGCAAATTTCAAGCTTGACTTATAAAAAGTGTGTAATATGTTTGAGGATAGGGAAGACATAAACATACTCTCAACAACAAGGCAACTTCAGGCAGCTCTGCGAGCAGGGTCGCTAGGAGTGTCCCCTCCTCCAGTGAAATCCGATTGGCCTGCCCCCAGGGCGGTGGCGTTGCTAGGCAGCTGACTGCAGTCCTGTGCTGGCCCCAGTAATGACAGTTTCTGGATGCTCATAGGGACTTGCTGACTGTCCGTATAAGAAGGCTGGATATTTTTTTGCCGTGATTCATTCCTGGAAAACCATGTCACAATGTAATCTGTCAAAACTTCCCAGACGAACGGCATTTGTTCTCGTTGAGGCGTTGCGTTCCTGACTGAAAGATGCAGCCGGAGGTAGATCGTAACTGTGATCCACAGTGTGCCATGAGCAGAAGGCACAAGTGCCCACATAGCCTCAATGAGTTCCAGGGCTCAGATTATGCTCCAAGCCTCACCATGAAGTTATCACTGGGCCCCTGTAAATCCCCATGTGTCATGGTCATTCAATCTCTCATTTATTCATTCGAGGGCTTTAGAGGTCATTGTGGTTCATTTCCAACCTCAACTCCATGTCAGATGGTTAGTCTTCTAAGTCAACCCCAAAAGATATGTTGACCCTTACCCCTACCAATTCAGAATGTGACTTCATTTGGAAATAGGGTCTTCACAGAGGTTATCAAGACACAATGAGGTCATTAAGGTAGGCCTAATCCAATGTAAGTAATGCCCTTATGAAAAGGGGAACTTTGGGCAGACAGACACGCACAGAGAAGAGATGACGTGACGACACAGGGGGACGGTCCCGTGGAGACAGAGGATTAGAGAGATGCGTCTGAGGAATGTTCAGGATTTGGGGCAAACCACCAGAAGTTAAGAAGAGGCAAGGAAGGACTCCTCTGCAGCTGTCACAAGGAGCATGGCCCTGCTGACACCTTGATTTTGGACTTCCAACCTCCAGAACTGTGAGAAAATTAATTTCCGTTGCTTTCAGTCACATAGCATGGCAGCTGCGGGAAACAAATACAGCCGACCACGAGGACCTCGCCCTCTTGGCCCAATCCTGGCAAAGCAGCTGTGAGGCGAAGACTGCAAAGCCAGACTCTGAAAAGGTTCCCCTTTCTCCTCTACATGTACCCAGATGTGACCCTGCGGGTTACTGCAGTCATTGTGCGGTGAGCCTCACGGGCAAAGCCCTCACTGAGGAGGGCAGAGAGTGGATGCACAGAGCCTGGGGCCTTGTCGAATTGCCATTTCAGCCAAGCTAGAGTGTGCCCAGCTTCTGCATGTTCTGTCAGGTGGGATAAAATGTTTCCCTGTGGTTTAAGGCAGAAAATGAAGTTTAAGTCTCTTGCTGACACCAGGGTCCTCCGGGTGTGGATTGACTGTCACCTGTGCTCAGCACTTCTCCCTGCCGCCTCCCTTATGCTAATTGGGCCCCCAGGTCTCTCCCAACCTTTATTCTGTATCTCAGTGTTGACGGCGGTAGGTGGTTTACAAAGATGGCTGCAGTAATTCCTCCTAGTCTGTACCCTGTGCAGTGTGACAGCCTTGCCTCCCATCAAAGGTGGAGTTTATTTCTCAATTCCTTGAATCCAGGCTTGGCCATGTGACCTGCCTGGCCAACAGGAGTGAGCAAACCCTAGCAGTCTCCCTCTGCAGCTCCAGAGCTCCAGAAGCCTCAGAAGCCCTGGCGAATTAGGGCTTGCTCTTTGGGCTGCAGTTGGAACCCTGGGACCATGATGCAAATGGACCTGAGCTAGCCTGCTGCAAAGGCCATGTGGAGGAGAACAGAGACACTGTGAGTGACAGTCACTTCAATCTGCCAGGCATGTGACTAAAGCCACTTTGAATCAACCAAACTTAATCAACTGCCCATAAACTGCAGCCACATAAATGATCCCAGGTGAGACCAGCGGAAGATCCAATGTGCTGAGCCCAGCCTGAATTGCTGACCCACAGAACCACAAGCAAATGAAATGACTGTTGTTTTAAGCTTCAAAGTTTTGGGCTAACTTGTTATACAGCATTAGCTACCTGTTACACTGACAGGCAATCCCCATTCGGGCACAACTCCCTCAGCTCATTCACAGGCTGGGCACCGTGCAATGCACTGTGGATCCAGTTTGTGAGAAGAACAGACCCAGTCTCTGCTCTCTTGGGAGCACTTATGACATTATCACAGGTCAGGCACTGTACCAAAGGCTTTTTTAGGTTCATTAACCCAGATGAGAATGTTACACTATCTTCCTGCTGAGGAAAAGAAATCTCAGAGAAAGTAACAAAATTGTCAAATGTCATATAGACTGTTTTTCAAAGACGGCTGCAATCATGTCTGCAATCTGATATATCTGTTAGGACTTGCCATTCCCCATCAAAAGGCAGAATCTAATTCCCCCCTTGGATCTGGGTGGGCTTATGAATCGCTTGTAAACTAATAGAATGCAGTAGAAGGAACATGGCATGACTTCTGAGGGTAAGTGGAGCTACAACAAGCTCTGCTTTATGAGCTGGGGCACCTGCCTTTGAAGCCCTGAGGTTCCACATGAGGTCGTCGCGCTTCATGTGGGTGTGCCAGCTGACAACTCCAGCTGAGGGAGGGCTCAGTGCACAACAAGCTCAGGATGACTCTACTCACCAGCTATTGAGTCATCCCAGACTTTGAATCTCCACCCCCTCCCCTAAGGACCAGAAATCATAGATCAGAGATCAATTGTCCTCACTCTGCCCTGTCCAACCAACAGAGTGCATGAGCATAATACAACGCTTGTCTTACACCACTGAATTTGGGTGTGATTTGTTATGCAGCAATAATAATACAATACCTAAGATTGCAGAGCCAGGTAACAGAAGGGAAACGAGGTCAGACTTTGAACCCTCATAATCTAACTCCAGAGCCCAGGCTCTTAACCACTACACCTTCCACTCTTCGCTTTGGCAAGCCTTTCACTCTCCTGCTCCTCAGCTTCCTCCCCAGCATGGAGGTGGGGCTCCAGTGACACCACCACATCCTCATGAGAAACCACTCCATTCCCCACCGGGTGAGCTCAGAGTGACAAGGAAGGGGACAAGCATGCTTCCTCCTCTGCTACTTGCTTCTTGGCCACTACCTTCCAGTCTCCTTCTTTTTGGAAGTTCAGTCCCCTCCCTTACCTCAGCTTTGTGACAACACTCTCCCAACCTTTAGGACACAGCCCCACCTTCCTTGATGGTTTTAGTTCCTGCCTCACGGGTTTGCTTTGCTGCCCATCAACCTGCATGTGAAAATGCACTTGTTATGGGGTCATGCACACGGTGGGGATACAAAATAGAATGAGCTCTACATTCATTTCCTATGGCTCTGTAAGAAGTTGCCACAAATTCAGTGGCTTACAACAACACATGTATTATCTTGCAGCCCAAAATGGGTTTCACTGGGATAAATCTAGGGATCTGCAGGGCTGCACTCCTCCTGGAGGGTCTAGGAGAGAATCCATTCTCTTTCTTCTAGAAGCTGTCTGCATTCCCTGTCTCACAGCCCCTCCCTACCTGTTCAAAGTCACCAGCGTGGCGTCATCAAACCTCTGACTGCCCTGCCTCCCGCTTCCACCTGGAAAAGGCCCTTGTGATTACATTGGGCATGCCCAGAGACGGAGAAATTTTCCCATCTCAAGTTCCCTTTGCATGTGAAGTGACGTGCTCACAGGTGTGGGATTAGGATGTGGGCATCTTGAGAAGGCCGTCATTCTGCCTCCTACGAGCTCTCTAAGGGAGCTCGCACGTGGGTGAGGTTATGTATTTACAGCATAAATTGTGGCCCCTCGCCAGTACCTGCCTGCTCTTGTCACTAGACACAAACTTCTTTGCATCCAGGTGTGGGGACCATGCAGTGGAGTTCTGGCTCATGGGGTGTACGCAGAAGTGACGGGCACCACTTGCCGGCCTAGCTCGTACCAACACGCTCACAGCTTTGACGACAAGAACCTCCTGAGGGTTCCTCACTTTTCCAATCCCTGAGCTGAGTGAAGAGGACTCCGAGGACCCAGAGAAAGGTGGGGCCACAGGGAGGAATAAGCCAGGGCCCCTGAAGGATAGTGGAACGGTCTCCCTGCTGACTCCCATTGCATTTTGACAAAAATTAAGACGCTGAAATGTGAGGTTGTTTGTTACGAGGGTTAGCCTACACTGACGGTATACAACTCTGGGAATGTACTTTAAAAGAATTTGTAAAAATGTATTCCATAAGTTTTATACAGTTTTCAATTTTAGAAGTAAATGTGACATTTTTTGAGCAGTGGCATAGGCTCTATGTGAACAAGAAGCTTACCTGATAAACATCTAAAATACAACCAAAATCAAGGACTACACTAATTCCCTCAGGCAGCTCTCTTCTCGCTTCTTTCTGTGTCTCTTATCGAGCGTATGCACTATATGAGGCGTCCTGGTCAACACGAATGAGTCACGGCAAGTGGTAGCCAGTAGAGTTTAACCTACTGTAACCTCCAGAAACTCTTCAATCAACAGGGATCCCCAGAAAAGCTTGCCTCTGAGGTCAACATAGAAACAAGTTAACTGGACAATACAAGTTAATGTTTTAAAGAGCCTCTAAGCAGATTTATTTATCTGGTATTTAGTTTCAAAAGGATCAAAGACATTTTACCCAAAAACCTGCAGGACAAATGAAACTAAAAGCAGGCAAACAACAAGAGATGAGCTCAGCGGTCAAGCAACCGGAGTTGGGAATTTCATGGACCAAGAAGGAAGGGAATGTATGCAATTATGGGGGGCGGGGGGCGGCATGTGTGTGCATGCAAGGTGGGGGGAAGGGGTGCTCAGATAGATCCTTTGGCCTTGGAAACCTGTGACCTAGATTCCCAAATGGCCCTTTCTAGACAAATGACTGAAGGGCCCCACATCTGGGTGACCACATGCCTGGCCAGAGTAAGAGCTGAGGGTCCCGGAGACTGTTTATGAGTGAGGAGAAGCTGGGCCCCCAGCCGTGGTGCACACAAACATCGAAAGAGAGGCCAGGGAGAATCTGAGACACCAGAGCAGTCACTTCTAGGCGGAGGTCAGTAGCTCACCTCTGACACATTTTTGGAGGCTGGGTCTGTGGCCTCATCAGGATTGGGTGGAAGGTGAGTCCTGAGGAGCCCTCTGGTACCAAAAGAAGCAGAAGGTTCTGGAAGCCCAGTCAACACACAGGCAAGGCGAGTCTGATAAGCGATCCCGCTGTGCAGCCTAGGACTTCAGGGGAAGGCGGCCGCTCCCAGACCGGCCCGGGCTGCCCACGCCAGGAGGGGCCCGCTGGGGGACGAGGTACACTCCCAGTGACTGGGCCCGTGTTCTGTACCCAGCTCTCTGCTCTGCCCTCGCGTAGAGTCCAGCTGAACAGGAAGCGCCTTGTGTGGCAGGAACTTTGAATCCCTAACACAGAGATGCGGGGATGGAGTCTCAGCAGTCCTGGAGAGTCAGCCCGGCCAGGCCGGTGGTGGCAGAGCTGGCGAGCAGCCGGGCTGCTCACACCAGGATGCCGGCCGCCTTCCTCCTGCCCCGGCTCCGACTGAAATAGACCAGAGGAGGGAGGCACCGGGGCCCCCATGCCACCGCTAAAGCTATAAATGTTACCAGGGGGTGACACCGCTGACCTTGGCCAGCCAGGAGCGAAGTGGTGCTGCAAGGCCAGGGTACACGGCGTGCACCGGTGCCGCTTACCCCGGGCACCGGCAGGGCGGGCACGCCGTGCTGGCGTCTTCATCGCCTGTTGGGCCTCAGGTTTCACAGGCCCGGTGGCACAGACCTTCCTGGAACAGCTTGAGGGCCCTCAGAACACTCTGCACTGCTCCCTGTTTACACAACGAGTGGATGCAAGGAGCTTCCAAGGTTAATGGCCGTGTGACCGTGCATGTGAGGAGTGGAGAGACTGAGGCACCCGGAGGCATGCGCCTACACCAGGGCTCAGGAACGAGAGCCGATGGACAGGGGGGCTGGTGCTGGGAAGCACTCTGCTCCCCAGGTCTAGTGGCTCTCCTGGCCACCCACACAGAATGGGGCTTCTGCTTGTGGGGGCAGCAGGTGCTGTTTGGCAGAAACCCCCACACAACCAGCTTTTAAAGTCTTCGTTTGTTATATGTTTTGTGTCCGTCTGCAATTGTATGTCACCTGTTCTTTCTAAGGGACATTGACAGTTACCCGAGTCCTCACAGCCCAACCAGGTCCCAGGTGAAGAAACCCATTCTGATCTTTTCTTTAATAAAATTGTCACCCAAACCCTTTCCCCCTCAACTCTCGCCTATGAAATATGTCGAGCCATTACGGTTTGAGAAGGATGCTGAGGTGCGTAGACTTCAATGAGAAATTACTTTGGGGGGCGTTTTATTAGACTAGGGATTAATAGGAATGTGGAATTTTCAACAAAAATGTAATGTGGGTACTTTCAAAATTTTTTTGAAAATCAAACAGCATTTATACACAATTGCCTTGGCCTAGGCATTTAGTTTTTATTTTTGAATTTTCTATTTAGAAATTTCCAAAAATTCTTAGAGAAGGAAGTGGAGCTGCTAGAAGAGGAAAGGATGAGAGAAGGAACCCGCAAGGAGGCCTGGCTCTAAGGAGCCCAGAACATGGGTTAACTGAATGAATGAACAAAGTTATTATCAAGCAGTGATCTAAGTGGTCCTGCTCCTCCCTCCCCTCCTTGTCACCTGCAAAACAGCATCCAGATATCGTATGCACTTCACCCAAACACCCACCTGACGAGGCCTCAGGGATTGGCACTACTGGGGCCCAGCCAGGCCAGGGCCGTGGCAGAGTGACTGCAGAGTCCCAGCCCATTTCCCAGCCTTTATAAACTCACTCTCCAATGACACTTGCACCCTTCGTTTTCTCTTCCCACCAGGCAAAGATTAAACTGTGATAATGAAGAGTATTTATATCCATTTCCAAATGCGACACCCCTTTCCTCTCAGAAGCTGGTAGCATCCCCTAGGGGATGAGACCCGCTCCGGTGAGCACTGCCCTAGAGAGAGAGCAGGGTGGCCCCTGTCTCCTCTGCCAGGTGGGACCACACAGTGAACGCTGCCTTCAGTCCACACCCCTCATCTTAGTCCTGAGAGCTATGGAGACGCACGAGAGCCCTTCTGAGGAGGGAGACTAGGATGGCACTGATATGTGAGAGAGAGCCAAAGATATGGTGACATTCATTTTGGAAGGCACGTGGGTAGCCGCTGTTTTAAAATCTCTGGATGACTCCAATGAGGAAGAGGAGTGGGCTTGTTCAACGGGGACCTACAGGCCCTACAAGGACAATGAAAAAGGCCACATGGTGGTATTGGGATCCGGCCATGATTTGAGTGCCATAAAGGCCAAGTTCCACCTGTCCGGGAGCTTATATTTCAGTGTGGAAGAAACTGTAAAAGAAGAAAACACAACATATATATTCAGTAGAGGTAGGGTTATGCCATAAAAAATTACCTGGGGTTCTGGCAGAGTGAGAGTGCATGCTGGGTATCTCCTCTGGGTTGGGTGGTGGGGGTGAATATCAAACGGAAGCAGAATGGTCTCTTAGCAAAGGAAGTGTTAAGGGAGCATCAGGTGGGGCCTTTGAAGTCCCTTCGGTCCTGAGTCCATGGTCTCGCAGAATACTACTGGCCCATTCATTCATTAATGACCACCGGCTGACTCCTCCCCAGATGGTGGATATGGCTGAAGACACCTTGAACCAAGCCTCCGCCTTGGCTGGGGCCGGGGTCCCAGGCACAGCGGGGTGGTGGCTTCCCCTGTCTCCCACCTGCCACCTCCTCGCATTCTGCCTGCCTCACAGGCTTGATTGCGTAACTGCTGGGCCTGCATGTAGAGCCCAGCGCAGCGCAGAGCTTGTAAATCTTCTCTCACATCATGAAATGCCAGCAATTTCACAGCCAGGGTTCCTGTTCTCATAAAGTCCCCACACCAGCAAACTCACATCTAAAAGTGTCCTCGGACTGATGGATTGATGTCAGAGCTGCTCTGGAGCCAAGCTCGGGGACCAGCAGCCTCCATCACCTGCTTGGCTCTGCCAGAGCCCCCAGAAGTGAAGGTAGAGATTGCCAGGCCTGCTTGCTGGGGCTCTGCCTGCAATGTGACCCTCAAACACGTCTCCCGTTGGAGTAGAGGGACAGAAATGGCAGCCCCACAGTGGGAACTGAGGCCATATTCGTATATGAGACAGTAAGAGGGGAAAACACACTGCTAAGTAATAGGCACAGCTGTGATCCACGTGACAAAACATCCGCTTTTATTTGTACTTGCTAGTGACTCTCAGCCCTGGCTCCTGCTGGAAGGTTTAACAGGAGCGTTTAAAAGACAGACTTACAGAGAGAGGCAGCGGCCACCCGAGGAGCTTCCGACCCGGTCGGATCTAGGAGCTAGAAAGGGGCTGCTGCATCTGTATGTTCCACAGATAAAGCCTCACTACCTCATTCACAAGAAAAACAGAAAGCAAACAAGAACATTGTGGCAGCCTCCTAAAATGGTCCCCAATGACCCCCACATCCCCATAGTCCTACCCTGTGTGATGCTCTCCCCTTGGGAGTGGGCTTGCCCTAGCGACTCACCTCTATGAACAGAGCAGGGCACACAATGATGGACTGTCACGCCCAAGATGAGGTTACAGAAGACTGTGGCTGCCATCTGGGCATCCTCTGTCCTCCTGCTCTCAGAGAACAGCTACCTGGTTGCCAACTGCCCTGTGGAGAGACCCACGTGACAAGAAATCTGTGTCGTCAACCAGCAGCCAGCCAGCACTGAGGCCTGCTAGCAGCCACCGGAATGAGCTCGGGAAGGCGTTGTCTCTCAGCTGAGCCCCACGATGAGGGATCCTGACACAAAGGAACCCAGAAATGTGCTCCGAGACCCACAGAAACGTTGAGATGAAAAGTGTGTCTTGTTCTCAGCTGTTAGGTTTTCAGGGCAATTTGTTAGGCAGCAGCAGACAACCAGGACAGACGTATAACAAGTCGTTAACAGTGGCTTGTCTCTAATTATGAGTGATTCGTGTTTTCTTCCTTTTGTTCATCTATATGTTCTAATTTTTATGTCACCATAGATTGTATTCAAAAGGAAAAACAAAACCCATTCTCAAATTATGTTCAAAAGAACCTCTAAAGGAAAACAGAGGATCTTTGTGACCTTATGTTACAGCACATCCAACCTGCAGCCCAGGATGGCTTCGAATGCGGCCCAACACACATTCTTAAAACATTATGAGATTTTTTTTGGAAACTTTTTTTTTTTTTTAGTTCATCAGCTGTCATTAGTGTTGGTGTGTTTCTTGCAGCGTGGCCCAAGGCGGCCAAAAGATTGGACATCAGTAAGGCAACGCTTTCTTAGGCAAGTCACCATAAAAGGTGATCGAAAAGAAAAACATTGGACTTCATTAATGTTAAAAACTTTTGGCCTTCAACAAATATCATTTTAAAATGATAGACAAACTCCTGACGGGAAGAAAGATTTGCAAATCATATACCTGATAAAGGATGTGTTCTCAGAATCTATAAAGCACAGTAAGAAGCTAAACAATCCAATTAAAAAATAAGCAAAATATTTAAACAGATTATTTCTCCAAACAAGATACACAAATGGCTAATAAGCACATGAAAAGATGCTAAACATCTTTAGTTATTAGGAAAAGGTGAATTCAAACCACCTCACATGCCTATTAGAATGGCCGTAATCAAAATGACAAGGTTGACGAGGGTGTGAAGCGTGTGTAACCTCTGTGCACTGCTGGTGCAAATGTGAAATGGTGCATGGTGCAGCCACTTTAGAAAAAATAGTTTGGGTGTTTCTTAAAAAGTTAAATATAAACTTGCCATCCAACCTTCTCCTACGTATCTATCCAAGAGACATGTAAACACGTCCACACTGGGAGGCAAATATTCATAGCGGTATTGTTCTTAATAGGCAAAACTGGAAACAATCCAAATGTCCACGGACAGATGAATGATGAGCCATGTGCTATCTCCACCCACGGAGACACTGCTCAACAGTATAAGGGAGGACAGTGTGACAGCGAATGCACATGGGCAAGCGTTTTGGGGTGACAAAAATGTTCTAAAGCTGGATTGGGGGAATGGTTGCGTGGCCATGTAACCTTACTAAAAATCACTGAGTTCTATACTTAGGATGGGTACATTTTAGGTTATGTAAATTATAGCTCAATAAACCTGTGAAGAAGTTGTGTTCACACCTGGACCCAGTCATTCCCTGGTGAAGTCCCGCTTAGAACGCACACAAGATTTACGTCACGTATACTCATAACGGTGGGGTTTTTTAAGATAATGAAAAAGAAGAAACAACCCGAATGCCTGGTAATAGATAACAAATGATTACTAAATGGTGATCCCCTTGATAGAATAGTATGCAGCTATTAAAATGGTTATTGACAAATAATTTTTGATGACCCAAGGAAATGCTTAGGATGCAATACAAAGCTGTTCTGGCCAGATTTCTCTAAGAGTAAGAAGTCTATATAGAAATGTTTATTTTTAAACCTAGTTGAATTTGTTCTGTGAACATGTGTGTGTGTGTGTGTGTGTGTGTGTGTGTGTATAGCATAACCAGATACACACACACACACACACACACACACACACACACACACATATAAATGTAGGTTTTTTCCCTTCTGAATGTTTAAAAATAGTAAACTGGTGGCTATATAAGTAACTTCTGTTTAATTCTTTGTTACTTCATTATATTTTCTGTTTTTCCCCCAAAAGCATGTATTCATTTTAAAACCTGGAAAAAATTGTTTTAAATAAAGAAGCAATGGTAGGTTCCTCTTCTCCTGGTCAGAGAGAGGCTGTGGTTTCGTGAGTGAGGGATACACCCTGTCCTCAACGGAATGGTGTAGAAGGCCTGTCAGCAGCTGCACCTGTAAATGGCAGTAGGTACACTAGAAACTGCTATCTGAGTCCCAGTCATCCCAGGTGGGCTACCAGTTTGTCAGAAAGGCAGGAACAGCACAGGGATGAGGAGGGGCTCCTGCCACGGAGGGGCCCCCAAGACTGGTTTCTTTGTCACTGCAGGGTGACAGGTAGGAAAGGGAGCAGTGACCCTAGAAACATGCATGAGACTTAATAGAAACTGCTGAAAACCCAGGTTTACAAGCTGTGGCACCATAGAGAAAACCTAAACTTGGGGGACAGAGAAACCAGGGTTTGAGTCCTGGCTCGGCTATGGAGGCCATGCTCTGTGGAGTCTGGGACAAGCTGATCTTTGCAGAGTCTCAGTTTCCCCATCTGTAAAGTGGGGACAACCAAAATGAACATCCCTATCATTGGTTAGTAGACTAAGCAATAAAGGGGTTATATTAGTTCTCCAGTGCTGCTGTAACAAATTAGCACAACCTAAGTGATTTAAAACAACAGAAATGTATTGTCTCACATCTGGAGGCTAGAAGTCTCAAGGTGTTGGTGGGGCCATGCTCTCTCCACAGGCTCTGGGGAAGGCCTTGCCTGGCTTGTGCATGGCAGAATCCCCAGTGACTAGAACAGCAACTAGTACAAGCCAGATGCTCAGAGGAATCTGAACAAAAAGCAAACTAGTTAACAATTCGGAGGACAGTGGATTCTGTTTTGTTTTGTTTTATGATAACCTCTCTTTTCCTTAAAACAAGTGACATGTATTCATTTTATAAAATATCAAAAACACACATGAGTAGAAAGATCAAAACATACCAGAATCACACATTTTACAAACTGCTACGAATATTTTTGATAAAAACTGTCCAATATTTATATACTAATGTTTTTTAAAACATCATATTGTAAACACATCTTTGTAACCTAACATTAACATTATATAAATACAGGAGTCCCCCTTTATCCTCAGGGTGCACGTTCCAAGGTGCCCAGTGGGTGTTTGAAACCACAGATAGTACTAAACCCCTACAGATACTGCTTTTCCCTATACATACATTACCTATAATAAAGTTTAATAAATTAGGCACAGTAACAGATTATCAATAATAACCAATAAAATAGAACAATTATAATAATATATTGTAATAAAAGTTATGTGAATGAGGTCTTTCTCAAAATATCTTATTATACTGTATTATTCATCCTTCTTGCAATGATGTGGGATGAGACAATGTCTATGTGATGAGGTGACGTGAGGTGAATGACAGAGGCATTGTGACGTAGCGTTCGGATGCTACTGACCGACTGACGATACGTAACAAGCACTTCACGGCTTCTCTTTGGCATATCAGAATGGCCAGCATCGCTACTCTTGCACTTTGAGGCTATTATTAAGTAAAATAAGGGTTACTTGGACATAAGCACTGTGCTACTGTGACAGTTGACCTGACAACCAAAATGGCTACTAAATGACTAACAGGTGGGAGCGTACTTTTTGCATCCAGGGCAGGATGGAGCAGGACTCGCGAGATTTCATATCTCTTCTCAGAATGGTGCATAATTTAAAACTTACGAATTGCTTATTTCTCGATTTTTTCATTTAATATTTTTGGACTGAAGTTGGCAGAGGGTAACTGAAACAATGGAAAGTGAAATCACAGATAGGGAGGACTACTATATCTTTCCCAATCATTATAATATTATTCCAGATTTCTTTCTTTCCCATTCTCATTTCCTCATCAGCATTTCCTAGGATCACCTTGCATGAACTACTTGCATTCAACTTTTTTGTCTCAGGTGCTAATTTTAAGTAGGGTGACCAGATGTACCATTTTAAATGGGACAGAAAATAATGGTACTGTCCTGTTTTGAACAGTACATATGGTCAGCCAACTGACCAACAAGGTGGTCAGGACACCTTGAAGTTAGCCCAGTGAGACTAGCTGACCATATGTACCATCTGAAATGGGACTGTTGTTTTCTGTCCCATTTAAAATGGTACTTCTGGTCAGCCTAATTTTAGGGAAACCCAAACTAAGATACATATTATTAAAGACTGTGTCTAAACAGGCATATATACACACACCACAGGGGCACACTCATGGTAGCAGCACACACACTCTGAGTGCCACTCTCCTGACCCCTGCAAGTGAGACAACCATGTCAGGTTCAAAGTCTCGGGGGCTAGGGAATCAGGCATTAAAGGACATCAGGAGGCAAGACCTAAAAGGGCAGCTGGAGTATCGGCAGGACAATCCTGACACATGTGTATGCAGAGAGTTTGCACAGGCTTGAATGCCATTGTGAATCCAGGACCCAGATTTAGGTCAAAGATGGCTCTCCTCTGCTACTCATCTGGAGACTCAGAACCTTCGTGCCCTCCCATACGCTCTCACACAAAGTAGTGTACATTTACTGTGTGGACGAAGCCTCTTAGAGGCAGTACCTTGTAGCAGTGCACAACCTGAACATGAGCTGCAAGACATCCCCTGTTCAAGCTGTATGAGCAGCATGCAGAGTGGCAGACCCCACCTGGTGGTGGGCTGCATCTCCCTCAGGCCATCAGGCTCTGCTCAGGGTTAAGTCCAATGACGGGGCAGAGACTTCACTGACTTAAGTAGGGAGGGACTAGGGAGGCAGAACGCAACCCAGACCTCAGCCACCTCCTGAGGTAGTTCTCTGGGCTTAGACCTGCCAATTAAAGGCCTTGAAGATGAAAGAGAAAGGCTTTATAAGCAGCCAGGCAAGATGAAAGCCAAGCCCATGCGGTGTTTCACAGCCTCCTAATGGGAGAACTCTTAGTGCTCCTTATTATGCTCAATCAAGAGCTGGTAATTACAGAAACCCAGAGGGATTCTCACAGAGGACAGCCACATGGCCTTGGCTTTCACTCTGACTCTCTGACAAATCGTGTTTTCCTCTCCCCACCAGCAGGCATCTCGAGAACACACTCATGACTCCAGTGTTCTAGCAGCAGACCCCACCCACTCCTGGGCCAGATCTTGAGAACCTGCGCTCTCCCCAGTCCAGGAGCCCCGAGCCTTGACTGTGTGTCAGACCAGAGCCTAGGAGTCCTGGGACAGAATAGCCCTCACCTGTCAGCCTTGTACACCCGGAAGGCCATGAGGAGTGGGAGTGCCCATGACTTGGGAGACAATAGACTGACAAGCTCCATCCAGCCTGTCCTACACTCAGCAGCCCAGCTCACCATCCCATGGGAAGGAGAGGAAATGCCCATCCTACACTCCATATATTTTATTTCCTTATTGTCTATCTCTCCTTATAAGAATGTGAGTTCCTTGAGGGAGAGCTTGCATTAGTATTTTCCTGCAGCTACAATGAATTCCCACAAACTTAGTGGCTTAAAACAACACAAATTTATCATCTTACAGTTCTGGAGGTCAGAAGTTTCTCTGGGCTCAAGTCAAGGACAGGGCTGGATTCCTTCCTGGAGGCTCAAGGGGAGAGTCTGTTTCCTTGCCATTTCCACTTTGCATAGGCCAACCACGTTCCCTGGCTGCTGGGCCCCTTCTCTCTTCAGAGGCAGCGTTCCCATCGCTCAGACCTCTGCTTCGTCATCACATGGCCTCTGGCTGCCTTTGCTAACTCCCTCTTCTGCTTAGCAGGACCCTTGAGCTTTCACTGGGCCCCTGGGTAATCCAAGATAATCTCCCTATCTTCTGGTCAGCTGATTACCAACCTTAATTCCCCCTAGCCATGTAACATAACATAGTTACTGAGTCTGGGGATTAGGACATGAACATCTTGTGGGGGAGGGTCCATCATTCTACCTACCACAGGGTTTATTGTCTCTTGTTCACTGCTCTATTCCCAGTATCTGGCACATGATGGGCTCCCAATAAATACTTGTTGAATGCATGAGCAAATGATTACATGAATAAATCATTAAGAATACTATTTAATATCATAGTAAACAGTAATTGTGCTTATTAAGTGCCAAGCACTGTTCAAAGTGTGTTACGTATATTAACTTATTCAATCTCCAACAACTCTGTGAGGTGCATGATTATCTGCATTCTACAATGAGGAAGTGAAGGCACAGAGGAGTTGCTGCCCCAGGCTACACAGCTAGTCAGGGGTGAACCCAGGATCTGACTCAAATTTATTGAGCACTGTGTCACTGGCCCTGGTTGGGTGTGTGGCATTTCAGGTCTCATTTCATCCTCATGAGAGGCCAGGAGGAAAGTGGTCACAATGTGAACCTTGATCCATGAAATTAAGTCACCTGCTTAATGATTCTGAGGCATTCTGTGGCTCAGTGGTTGGGGCAATGGATTGCATATTGCTTCTTGAGTCTCCTCTGATGCCAATCAGATGAGGACCCAATGCCCCAAAGAGAACATGGGTGCTCATGTTTCCACCATGAGGCAGGTTCCTGCCTTGGACTCAGCTCTCTAGCTCTATTACTCTGCACAACTAGTACACAGGCCCTCGGCAAGCCTGTAGCTGATCGTGAAATTCACCTAGAGCTGGGTCCAGCAGCTATGCCTCCTGGAAGCCTGTCTTCCTCTAGGGGACAAAAGCCTGCTTCAAACCTCACCCAGAGCTACAGATGCATTGCCCATTTCCTTGACAACAACTCTGGGGACCCCCAGAGCTGGGCCCCACCCATGTTTTGCATATGCTAAAGCTGCTTGCTCTCTGCATGCTGGCCCCTATCACTGGCCCCTGTGACAGACTGCCCTTTGAAAGCTCCCTACCCAGCTGCTTGATTTCCCCTGCAAGCCTGCTCTTCAAGGCCATGAACACATAGGCCTGCAGGAAGCCCCCAGACACGGGCCTCTGCTTCCCCTTAGTTCTGCAGGGAGAGTGCAACTCCGGCAGGGAGATGGCCCTGCCCCCTCTCACTTTCATCTTAACCTTTGCAATCAAAGCCAAGAAGAGTGAAACTCACTTGTGCCTGCCAGCACAGTAGGGCATTGCATTTTCTGTTCCTGCCAGCACATTTTTCTAGGTCAATGTCAGATCAGGGAAATCCAATACCATGTGTCCCAACTTTTTATTTGAAAACAGAGAAGTTGCTTTCCAAAATAAATGGTGTTTACAAGTAAAGCCTGGAGAAGCCTCCATTTGAAACACACTCAGTGCCCAGGCTTGGTCACTGTAAACACAACCCCGCCCAGCTCCAGTCCTAGAAGGAGAGATAGCCCGGGCCGGGCAAGAACACACGTACACACACATACGTGTTGGCGTATGTGCCTGTACATGTGTATGCATGTGTGTTTGCATAAGAATGTACACGCATAGTTCTTTAAGGGTCTCTGGATATGATTATCATGCATATGTAAATTGGGAGGGTTATGCACATGTACTTGGGTGTGAGTGTATACAGGCATTTGCCGGTAGGTGGGTGCGTGTTTCTGCCTGATGATTTTGCACCCAGCCCTGCTTCTCAGATACCCAGTTCTCTCCATAGACACTTCCTCCTCTCCTCCCTGCTACCTCCAGTCTCAGCCCTCCTCCTGTTCTTCTTCTCAACTGAATAAAGTGCTGGGGTTCAGATTTTGATATGCTGTAACTGCATCTCCTCCATCCTGGTTGCTCTCGGTGCCCCTCCACTGCCCACTCCCAACAGACGTGGATTGTTGTACAAGCCAACTCAGGGTCGTTTCTGGTTACTGTGCTGGGCTCCAGCGATTTGAGCTCACAGTATGTTAACGGTTCTTGGTACATGGCACCTCGGGCTGTCCCAGGCAGGCCGTGGTATCACATCTTGTTGATGCTCACCCTGACTTCAGGGTCACCCTCACAGGCCCTCCTGCTGGCACTGTCAGCATGATCTTCCCCAAGTTCTGCCTGTTTCTCAGCTGCCTGGGGACCACCTGCTTCATCAAACTCAAGCAACTCAGCCTGTCTTCCAAGAGCTGAGTGACTTTCTTAGCAAACCCCCCTGGTTCTCCAGGAGAACCTCGGCAGGGCTGCCCTCACAGTGCGTTAGCTCAAGCTCCTCCCCGTTGACCTCTGAGCCTGCCTTTATTCCTGCCAGTCCCCTGCCACTACGACGTTCCCCACTGCTGCTTCTCTGCCATCAGCTCTGCCAGTCCACACCCGCGGCTGCCTTTCAGACCAGTCTAGTCTCAGCCATCCCCTTGGGGCCTTCTCAAGTAAACCACCCCACAAAACGCCTTATCCGTTGGGCACTGTGTCACTGGATGACACAGTGTCCTGTGCATTACCTAAGAATTGTTTTCAGGTTGCTTCATGGTACTTATCTTGCCCTCCCACCTAGATTGCAATCTCCTGCAAGGTAAGAGTCAAGCCCTGTGCTCTCTTTGAATAAGCTATGGAATCCGACACAGGTTGGACGCAGTATAGACCAGTGATAAGGGCTGTGGGTGAGTGGATGCAAGAAGACAAAGTCGGGGTAGGGGCTTGCCAGCCACGGTGTCCAGCGACTCATCTGCCCTGCCTCAGTTTGTCTTCTCGGTAACTTTGGGAGCTGGGTAATATTATCGCCATTTCGTAGATGAGAGCCTGGAGGCAGATAAGTGACTTCTCCCTAGTAAATGCAATATCTGTCAACCACACTTCCTTATTACCTTGCAACAGCCATGGCAGTGGAAGGCAGTGTGCTAGGCAATCGAGGACTTTCTGAAATTCTAAAGCACACCCTATCTAGAAAAAGTTAAAGCAAGCACTAGATCAGTGCTGCCCAATAGAACTTTCTGCAGTGATGGAAATAATCATTTTTATGCCATTCAATGTGGCAGCCACTAGCCACATGCTAATGGACCAGGATTTTAATTTTTCTTTTCTTTTAATTTATTTAAATTTAAATAGTCACTTGTGGCTACTGGCTATCATATCCAACAGTATAGCCCTAGGTAACTGCTTCCCAGCCATGTTCATGTTGAGCAAATACAAAAAATAATAATTATACAATTAATGAGGCTGCTTGTCAGTGGGAAAACTGGCTCAAGGCATCCTGCCCTCCTGGCCACACGCAGACACCTTGAAGCTTATGACCCTGAGGGTCAGTGTCACAACCGACTCGTCATCCTTTTCAGGCATACCAACTCTATCAACAATGGCCAAGTTCCCAGCCAGCTCTAGCCCCTAAGCCCAGAACACGGAAATCACTGTGGTTGTGAGAAATCCCAGCATAGGAAGTGAGCAGGACCTGGACAGTCCTTGCATGGCATCCTGTCCCTCCATTCCCCACACAGTCAGTGCCAGGCCCTGCACAGGGCTAGGGTACAAAAGGTGACTCAGCCCAGCCTCCCTGAGCTCAGGGCCGCAGTAATGAACGGAACCTTCCTGGCCTTCACCATCACGGAGCCTGCAAGCCCCGCAATTGTTGGCAAGCAGGAGCCCGGTCACAGCTACAGAACCCAAGGCCAGCTCTGGCCCTGTGGGAGGGGAGCCCAGACACGGACAGATCCAGGCTCCCGCCAGGACTTGCTTTTTAGACAGCACTTTGGCACCACCTCCTGGGCACCCTGCAGAGTCCAGTGGTACAAACCTGCCAGGAGGAAGCAAGGACCGGACACCGCTGGGTGATGGGAGCAGGCAGAGACCTCCCAGCCGCCACCTGGCTAGGCAGACGTGCATGCCTGGCCACGTGCCTAGGCCCGACGAGGGCACAGCCGTGGAGTCAGCTCCCTTCCTGCAGGGAAAGGGCACTCTGGGATAGGAGGGAAACGGACAAGTAGAGTTGCTCTGGGAAAGTGGGCGAGAGAGAGCTCAAGCACTGTCTGAGTCTGGAATAGGAACATTCCAGAAGCCAGGGTCTTGTTCATACCTCCTCCATCGTTAAACTGTCAGGCCCTGGATATACCGGGAGAAACCACACACAAGCTTGGCGGTGGCTATAACGGGTGACGGCGGGAAGCAGGGAGAAGGGCGTGCTGTCTCTGAGGGTGAAAAGAGTTGGGCACATAGGGATGGGGAAGAGAGAAGTTTTGGGGGCACATAGGGATGGGGAAGAGAGAAGTTTCTGGAGGGGGGCGCGGCCTGGAGGCCAAGTCCTGGAGGTGATGAGGACGGTGGTCCAGTGGGGAAGTGAAGTGGCTCAGCGTGGCCAGCAAGGTGCATGGGGAAGGAGGCTGGAGGGGGAGCCGCTGGGATGAGGAAGAGGCAGCAGAACCCAGCTGACCCACGACCTTCCTTTCTGCAGTCCCCACCCTGCCCAGCAGACGCCCAAGGTCTAACCCCCCGTGCTTCTGAGTCTGAGTGGCTCTGTCCACGGCTGGACGAGAGATCCGGGCAGCCAGCAAACGCCACCGGAAACGCAGAGCCTCTGGGCTGCAGGGTTTGGTGCTGGAAGGGGTGCAGTGGGGGGAGGGCAGAGCCCCAGGATGGGAGAGGAGGGACTGTGCCACTGACTAGCTTCTTGATCTGGCAACCCTCCTTCCTTCTGGGCCTCAGTTTCCCCATCTGTAAACTGCAGGTGTTAACTGATGGTCTCCTTCAACTCCCGCTTAACCAGTCTGGGTCCTAAAGTACAGAAAGGAGGTGAGGTATGGAGACCTTCGTTCTCTGCAAATGTCCCCTGCCCAGCTGATGTGTGGGTGAGGGGCTGTCCAGCCACACCCCGGTTACGTGGAAATGCTGGGCAGCGCTTCTTATGCTGCCTGAGTCTTGAGTTCTCTCAGTAGGAGAGCTGGGGGGTGTAGGGCCATCATGGGGGAGAGATCCTGGCTGAACCTCAGAGGCTTATGGGGTATGGGGCTCTCGTTTGGACTTCGGCCTCACACAATTTCTCCACAGCACGAAGGGAGGCCTTCTGCCAGGATGCAGTGGTGGGGGAGCCCAGAGCTCTAAACGTCAGAGGATCTCACTGTCAGTGCCCTCCCCAAAGATTCCCAAGCCCGGAAAAGATGGAAGAGGCCCGACTGGAGGAGCCAGGGAATCCTGTACAGGGAGCTGCCATGTCAGCGGCATCTTTAGTCCTGGAGTCTTTGGGTAAAGGCATCAGGTTGCCCTCTGGCCATCTTCAGGAAGCCGGGATGGGACACAAACGACTAACGTCCCTCTCATTCAAAAGCACTTCCTGGGTATCAGGGAGCGCTCACAGGGTACCTTCAGCTGGGCCGCTCCTCAGCCCAGAGGGAGAGGCAGGGCAGGGCAGGGGAGGGCAGGGGAAGGCAGGGCAGGTCAGGGCAGTGCAGTGTGGCGCTGTGTCGTGCAACTTCCCTCCTGGAAGAACCACCAGAGTCAGCACTCCAGCCCATATTTCACAGAAAAGGACAAGACCCACATTAGGTAGTGACTTGCACTGAGCCATGCAGGGTACACTGGTGACATGGGACAGAGAAGACACTCCAGATCTCTTCCGGGGCGGAGCCTACAGAGGGAGGCGCACTGCCCGTGTGAAATACACACCATTTCGAAGACTTGGTACAGAAAGGATACATGTAACTCATTACTGATTTTTATTTTAATTGCATATTGCAATGATAAGATATTAAATATATTGGATTAAATAAAATGTATTATCAAAAGTGATTTCACCTGCT
Source organism: Lyroderma lyra (assembly GCA_004026885.1). Classification (NCBI taxonomy): domain Eukaryota; kingdom Metazoa; phylum Chordata; class Mammalia; order Chiroptera; family Megadermatidae; genus Lyroderma; species Lyroderma lyra. The sequence continues at coordinate 192,178 of PVJL010002286.1, forward strand.
TCTTTTTACTCTTTTAATGTGGCTACTAGAAAATTTAAAATTAAGTGAGTGGTTCGCAGCTGTGGCTAGTGCTACATTTGTAGCCAACAGTGCTTCACCAGGCTGTGAGTTCCAGTGCTGGCTGTGCTGGGTGCGTGGTTGTCACCCCAGTGTCTAACCCACAGAGCGGAGAGGCTTGGGACAAACATGGGAAACTTTGAGGACTTTTCGTGTGCCAGACACTGGGCTAAGTCTCTTACATCTTTTTGTATCCTCCCAGCAACCCCTTCCCAGGGATGCGAGGGCAGCGAGAGAGGCACAGAGTAGGAGGGTTCACTCAAGGCCCTCATGGGGTCAGGGTGAGTTCAAGGTGACGGTCAGAGTCCTCTCTTCCTGGCATGGTCCTGGCTTTCTGGACAGGAAGACACCTCCTCCTCCTGTCCCATTGTGCACTTCCTGGTCAACCATCCTCCCACTTGGCCTCAGCCATGTCACTTGTGAAATGCATCCCACATTTTTTAAAGCTCTCCCCTCATTTTCTGGATCCAGACACTGTCTCACCAGTGACAGCACACTTCCCCCAACAACCTGCTCTGATAAGAAGGGCTCCCAAGCCAGGCAGCTGGGCCTGCTGCCAGGCGGGGACGTGGCCTGGCCCCCAAGCGGTGGTCTCAGAAAGCCCCTTCCCAGGAAATTCAGAATCCTCAGTTCCAGAAGTGCACCCCTCTAGTGACCCACCCTTTTGCTCTGGGGCCAAGCGGACCCCGCTCAGGGAAGTGACCCAGTAACCACAAGGCGGCGCTGTCCCCACGCCGCTCTACCCCCTACCCTCCCTTCGCACCTGCAGCTAGAACACAGTCCAGCGGCATTTGGGAGAAGTTCTCCCCCGACCAGCTGTTGAATTCCTTTCTCAGCCTTCAGCTGCCAAAAGCTGTTCAGATTCAGGAATTCTGCAATGAGAATAGGTCAACTCGGAGTGCACACTTTAAAATAAAAGTCAAGCAGGCTACCAGCTCAACATCTCTGCAGAGAAGGTTCATACTCGGAGGCCCTGGTGCGCAGCTAACATGCACGACGAATGCACACACGTCATGCAGACAGCACACAGGTCCACGTGTGGGGGAGCATGGTGCTCGGAGCCAGAACGACGTCCGATTATTCAGCAGTGGGGTTTTATTTTCCTATTTGTTTTAGTTTTGGGAATTTTTATTCCGAAAGAAAGAAAAAGAAAGAAACCATACATTGAAGCCAAATATGTAAAAATGAGAGGAAACTTTTTTTTAAATTATGGTTGCTGCATTACAGGTATGAGGGTAGAAGACTCTCCTCCCAGTGAATAGTTTTCTGGAGCATACCTTGAAAACCATCAGTCTAGTCCCACTGCTTTATTTCGTAGGAGGAGAAAGTGAGACTCAGAAAGGAGAAAGGACTTCTTCAAAATCACACAGATACTTTTAAAAGCTTTCGTTTTTCAATCTAAGTCCCAAAGGCAGGCATTTTCACTGGGAAATGAAAACAATTTGTATTTTCTCTGACTTATGAGTTTATCCAGACTCTTCAAATTATGGTGACAACCCAGAGCACAATGACAGTAATGCATGGCACGTCCACCAAGTTCTGTTCATTCCAAGCCCTTTCAGCCTCCATCATCCAACACAACCCTCCCAATGCCTCTGAGCATTAGGAAGGCAAATAGATACCCCAGGCATCTGGGGAGAAACCAAGGTATAGAGAAGTAACTTGACTTGCTCCCAGAGCACACAGTGAGCGAGTGACAATAAAAGAATGAAGTAAAAGGCTCCTGTGACAATTTTACACAGTGGTCTAGAGTTAAGTTTATTCTAGGCTTATTCTAGGTGGGAAATTTTAAGAAAAAATAAAAAGGAGGAGGCTGTGAGGTGTTGGTTCTTAAGTTGACAAACAAGCAGAGAGACACAAGAGACATAGGACCCTGCTGCCTTCACTTTTATATCTTCAGGGCCAGGCATGAGCACTGGTACACTGTAAACCACTAACTATTCATTGAATGAAGAAATAAATGGGACATAGACACATCATAGATATATTTGGCTCCCGAGACAAGAAATTAAGATTCTGTGTATGTTAGTACCATTTCCATAATCTACTAGGCTTGAAAGATATCTTCAGAGGAAGAAAGCTCCCAACAGGGGTTTGTTGGTCTTTCCTGTCACTCTGAAGAGTGACTCTTTGGATAAAGGCAGCTTCAAACTGCTGAGCTCCTGTAGTATTTTTATTGCTCAAATAATTTATTTACCTAATATTTTCTACTCACCTACTAAGGATCACGGTGTATTAAGTCCTGGGGGGTACAGAATAGACGAGTCCGATAGTATATTTAATAATGTATTCAGGACTTAGATTTACAAAGAGGGCATTTAAAAGGAGCTGAGGAGCTGTGCGATCTTGCACAAGTGCTGATTCATAGCGTAGGTGGGAACAAAAGAAGCAACAATTAGCAGTTCAATCCGGAAGCAATTACTAACCCCTAACTTGCCGAAGAGCGAGTGTGGTGTAAACGGGGAGACAGGGATGAGTAAGATGAGCCATGGAGCTTGCCAGATGAATGGGACAAAACAAGCATATAAATCCAATATGAGGTGATCTACAACAAAAATTAACTGTCAACTTCCCTATGCAGAACCATTAATGATTTGATATGCTTCCCATCTTTTACTCATGGTTATACAATTATATACATCTTCTTTATCCAAACAGTGCATCTCTTTCCCCCCACAAAAATAGAATGATGTTGTACGTATTTTTCTAAATCTTTTCATATTAACACATTGTTTCATTCGTTCTAAAGACTTTCCATGCCATTTATCCTTCAATACTTCCTAAATGCCCACCATGTACCAGACACCATACTGGGTGTTGCATAATAGGGAGTAAAGCATGATCCCTGCTCTCAGTAGTTGGTATCAGACTCCTGCTTTCCTGTCTTCTGAACAACCTCCCAATTTTCTCTCTACAGGCCTTTTCCTTCAAACAGAAGCCACTTTCCATACTTGCAAGGCTTGGCCAGTCTCCCCCATATCCAAGTTTACTTCTGACCCAAAGTAATGTACACCAAAGCCATCTCAGCTACCACGAGTTTTACATCTAGCTGCCCTACCCATCCCCACTTTTTTTAACCAGTTCAGAGGTAAGAATGGGATACGTCAACATTCATTTTTCATAAAAAAAGAAAAAGAAAAACAATAGCAACAGTTATGAGAAAAGACTGCTCCACCAATTATAATGGTTTCTTACTTCATTAGTATAAACAGGGGTCCCCAACCCCCAGGCCACGGACTCATCTGGGTCCGTGGCCTGTTAGGAAGCAGGCTGCATAGCAGGTGACCTGCAAGTGACTGAGCAAAGCTTCATCTGTATTGACAGCCGCTCCCTGTAGCTCACATTACTGCCTGAGCTCCGCCTCCTGTCAGATCAGCAGCAGTATTCAATTAGTTGTGTAATTATTTCATTATGTATTACAATTTGATAATAACAGAGAAAAAGTACACAATAAATGTACTTGAATCATCCTGAAACCATCCCCCCTGTCCCTACACCTGGTCTGTGGAAAAATTATCTTCCACAAAACTGGTCCCTTGTGCCAAAAAGGTTGGGGACCACTGAGTACAAATAATGGGGAAAATATTCAATTCTGAAGCTGATCTGTCTTTGAGAAGTTTTTGATTTATCTGTATATCTCATTCTTACTCCCAGTGACTGTTAGGGCATATCTGGTGCTTAGAGGGGGACACAACGCACGGACTGGAAGCACCTGTGTAAGGACACTGCAAAGTTAAGCTTGTTTGTCAGAATGTGGAAAGGGAAAACTATTGGGAAACGTTTTCTACAAAGAGAAAAAAGCAATAATAGCTATGATTCTAGGCCCAAGAATCTATTGCAGCAGAAGTTTTGAAGTGAGGGCCAGGCTTGATAGTTTAAAAGCTTCCCAGAAAATTCTAATGTCCTATCCAGCGTTGTGAAATACTGGCTTAAATTAACATTAATAACTATGCCCACAACATATCACCTGAATTTTGAGTAAAACCTCCTCTCGATTGTGGGTTTCACACATGCAAGAAAAAAATTAGTTCTACATGAAAAAGCTCACTGTCTCTGTTTGTATCAGTTAGTGTACAGTGATGATTGGCAAAACTAAATGGCTTTTTTTTTTTCTACAAAAATAAAAACTGTGCTTATTCCCTCTCAGACCAAGGGTCTTTATGATGAAAAGTAGTTCTAAATCCCAGCTCTAGAAATCATATCCCTCCCTCTATATATTTGCCCCTCAGAGACCTGGCCCTACCCCAGATAGGCAATCCCCAAGGCAACTGAGGCCAGTGGCCTGGACCTGCCTAATGATCACAGGTCTGGTCCTCCGGCAGGCTACAGATAACGTCCTGACCTAAGTTATGTTTCAGCTCCTGAGTCCTCAGGTGGAATGAGCCCCTGGCTACTTTCCCATGAGATCGGAGGGATGTTGAAAAGACCTTACTGTCCTCAAGACCTGAAGAAATTATTTACTACCCTTACCTCACCTCCCAGCAGAACCTCAAACCCCTAACCCATAGTGTCTTGTGATTTTGCCCTATGGAATCTGTAACCTACACTCCATCGGGGAGGCAGGCTCCTGAGCATTAGCTTCCCGTTCTCCTGGGTGACGTCATTCATCAATAAAATAGTCAATATTTCCCAACTGCCATTCTCGGTGTTTGGCTCTGCTAGCATGAGGAAGATGAATTCTTCCTGTTCTGTAACCCCTCTTGGAATCAGGATATTTTATATTTACTTCTGAAGTATAAATTTGAACTAGAAGATCATTTAAAATAGCAGATGAGTGAGTTTATATATGATAAAAGGAGAAACCCATGGAAAAAATTACATTAATCATTTTCTTAGCTTTTTACTTGCAATTTTTCTAAAACTCATTAAACATATATGCACTAACACAATCATAGTTCCATGACATATTTTGAACCCACACTCATCACACTTCACTAGGCCTGCCTTTGCCCTGCCAGGGCATACGGGTGGTTTTGCTTGATAAAGCCATCACGTGACCACCTGCAACCAGACAAGCCATGAGCATCCAGCCACCTCCGAGCAGCTGCCCTTCTGCTGTCGACTAGAGTGGGGACCTCCAGACAGGAGAAACAGGAACAGAGTTCAGACTTCCAATTGGTTTAAAGGGATGATGGATAATTCACATTGAGTGTGATGGATCAAATGGAATGGCACCAAATTGTCTTTAGAGGCAGCTGGGGACACATTTAAATATCTTCAGAAACAAAGCAAGGCAGACTTTAAAGGATACCAGGTCTGACTCAAGTCAGCCCTGTGTTTAAAAATCATTCATTCATTTATTTTTCATTTTTTGCATAGGTAATACACATGTATTTTACAAATTTCTTCAGGTACAGAACTGTCAATAGGGAATATTCTATGCTCATAGGTACACAGTAAGGTACAGACCCTATCTCCCACTTTGCTTTTTTTGCCTTAGCTACTGGTCTTGGGGATCTTGCTGTTCCTCACTTGTTTCCTAATAATTTATTGAGGTGAAATTCACGTACCATAAATGAACAATTTGAAAGTGAACAATTCTGTGGCACTAACTACATTCACCATGTTGTGAAACCACAGCCTCTCCCTAATTCCAAAACATATCTATCACTCGAAAATACAACCCCACACCCATCGAGCACTTTCTCTCCTTCACCTCCCCCTCCAGGCCCAGACAATGACCAAACCGCATTCTGTCACAATGGATTTAAGTGTTCTAGATATTTCACAGAAATGGAATCATACCATGTATGTGACAGTGGGGAAAATGGGGTAACTCAGGCTCTCTCACCATGCTTCTGCAGGAATGACGCACACCTGTTAGGTGACCATGACCTGCACGGTCCCAGGTGGCAGTCATGTTGTTTATGTGCCTATGAGCTTGCCCTTGGCTGCCTGCCACTCCTGACCTCCTGCCTCTGTGAGGGGATGGGACTCTCCAGTGGGGAGCTGTGAACTATTGGGGGTGAACTCCCAGATGCCAGTTTGTGGCAGACTCTGGAATAAAGGCTGTGTTTAAGTTGCCTGCAGCTCCTCGATTCTTCTTCAGTCTGCCTGGATCCAGTGCGAACTTCCCTGGCCTCAGTCGTTTGCAATAGAGTGACCTGTGGTGTGTAGCTTCCTTCACTTAGCATGTTTTGGAGGTTCACACGAGCTGTAGCTCATATCAGTACTGCATCCTTTTTTCAGGCTGCATAATAGTCCATCGTGTGGCTATACCACAACGTATCCATGCATCTTTTGATGAACATTTGGGCCACCTTCTGGCTATTATGAATACTGTTATGAACGTGTGTATACATGTACTTGTTTGAGTACCTGTTACCAATTCTAGGAGTGGAATTGCTGAGTCATATGGTAACTCTATGTTTAACTTTTTGAGAAACTGACAGACTGTGTTGCATAGTAACGGAGCCATTTTGCATTCCCACCAGCAATGCACGAGGGTTCTAACCTCTCTGCACCCTCACCAACACTTACTCCTCTTTTCTAAATTACAGCCATGCCAAGGGGTGTGAAGTAGTTGTGATTTGCATTGCTTTAGTGACTCATGATATTAGATGTAAACTCAGCTCTGTTCTCACCTCCTAGAACAGTGCCTAGCACATGCAAGCATCCAATAGTTGTAGAATGGATGAATGCATAAATGAATGAAAGTAGATAGAGGGGCCTCATTCTTTTGATAGGTAAAAATAATACCTCATTGCAGTTTTATAAAATGTGATGCTTAAAACATAATGTCTCTGCTCATCCAGCTCTTAAATTTTAAGAGAATTGTCTGGTCCAGGCTGGTGCTGGACTGTTTTAGGATTTATCCAGCTCATAAAAGCAGGCTGCTCTCCAGCATGCATTTACCCTTTACAGATTTGCATCTATACTGCTTGCACTAACCTATGTCAGTTAGCACATCCAAACCTGTTTCTTATCAGCCCACTTTCTATTGTCTCCCCGTGTCTGACCTTACCTTACCTTAGATACGACACACAGCCTGTCTTTTTCAGCTCTGTCTTTCCTCGTTCACCTGGTTTCTAGGCCATCTTCCATGGTCCATTTTCTTGAGCATCAAGATTCTCTTCTCTTGGTCCTATAATTTAAACCCAATCAAGAATATTTGAAGGTAACTGCTGGTACAAAGTAGAATGCAAAATTTGGAAAGCACCTTAAGTTTCTTTTCTTTTTAAGTTTATCTACAGTCAAAAATTTGTCTTTTACTTGGACTGAGGTGCTACCAGCAACTCTATCACCATGTTCTGATCACCACTGAAGGTTGGTATCCCCCTCAATAATCAAGAATAAAGATCCTAAAGATTTGGTTCCTAAATGGATAGTAGTGGCATCATCTAAGAAATTGTTAGAGATGCACAGTCTACGAATCTGTGTTTAACTTCCACTCCCTCTGCCCCCAGGCAATTCCAATGCTTACTAACATTTGAGGGCCACCAGCCAAAAAATGATGGGGGCTAGTCATGCTTCCTGGTAGTGTTGGTCAGCCTCGGGGCCAGCAGATGAATTTCCAAAGCAACACAGTCAAAGTAGCAAGGGGCTATGGTCTTGCAGCAATATTAAGTGAATACACACACTTCAAGATCAAGAAAGACCAGCCAGAGCAATAAAAATAAGACAAAATTTTAGCAGTATCTGTCCTAATTGCTCCAACCGTAGGGACTTTCAACAAGTCCCTTTGAATCTTGCTCACATTTCAACAGAGGGCTGGATGGAAATCATGTTTCAGGAAGGGATATGCAGACCTGAGCAAGGAAAAAAAGCAGTCTGAATTTTAACAGGCTCAGCAACAAGACCCAATAAGTGTGGATGGGAGTGTATTTATTATGTGAACTTCTTCTGACCCAGCCATCCTGGCGACACCGGGCGCCAAGGCAGATAAAAGTTTCGCCTGAGTAAACAGAAAAGAGCTGTTTGCACCAAGACAATCCATAACCCTTCGTGGTCTAAACAAAATCACTGTGGAGCTCCCCTCAGCCTGCCTTCCCTTGAGCCCCAGCTGAGCACACACAAAAAGAGCTCCATTCCCTTCCCTCTTCACAAGGGCTTTGTTGGCCACGCCTGGTAATGATGCAGAGGATAACATCGTAATAGCTAACATTCACTGATGCTTACTACAGGCCAGGTGCTTTACCAAGGACCTTAACAAACTGCCATTCCACGAGGGAGATGCTGTCCCTGTCTCCTTTTACAGATGAGGGAAGCAGAGCTCAGAGAAGTGGAGAGGCCTGTCAAGTCACCTGGCTGGAGAGTAAGCAGGGCCAGGGTTGTTCCAGGACCCCCGCCCTCTGCAGTGACATTGTAGTGCCTCCCAACAAGGACCTGTGTCCTAAGCCCAGCTTCTATTGCTCTCTTTTAATAAATGCAAAGTTATTTTTTAAATGAGAAAACTAGGGTTTAGAGAGATGAATTAGCTTATTCAAGATTATAAATCTAGAAAGTAGCAAAACCACAGTTAGAATACAGTTCTATTCCCCACATCACAATGTCCCCACTGCTGGATTCTTTGTCTGACATCCCTGACTGCACAGAGACCATTTCCTGAGGAGTGTCCCCTTCACCTGTGCACCTGCCTGAGGTTCTAAGTGGCCATATTGCAGAACAGTTCAAAATCTGGATCCAGGAGTTCAACATACCTGCTGGAATCCCTGGCTCTGACCTTGGGCAAGCTACCTTATCTCTTTTTTAGCCCATTGCCTTTGAATTTGGGTGTAATTTACTTAGTATATTAAATTCAATCTTTTTAGTGTATAGCTCTACAAGTTTTGACAAATGTATATCAATGTCCTCTGCCTATCACCACAGTCAAGGTATAGAATCCCCCAAATGTCCCTGGTCCCCTTTATAGCCGACTCCTCCCCTGATCCCAGCCTCTGACAACCAATGATCTGTTTGCAGTCATTTTTAGAACATCAGATAAATGGAATCAGTATACAGTCTTTTGAATCTGGCTCCTTTCACTTAATACAATGCATTCACAATGCATGCCTGTTGTCATTTGTATACATAGTTCATTCCTTTTTGCTGCTGAGCATTAAGGATCTTAACATAGCAGAAACCAACAACAGCTACCCCCACTTAATCGGAAACACCCTGCCAGGCTATTGAGAATACCACTTACTACATCTTAACTCATTACCATCAAGATGGCACAAGTGTCTTGGAGATGGGGGTGGTGAAGGTGACTGGAAACCAGGACTGCCTCTCAGATTTACAAACACATCCCTTATGCACTTCCAGACCAACTTCGTAGTGACAGCAGGTATGGACTAAGAACCCTGTGGTTTGAGTGCTAACATGCCCATAAGCTAGAGAACCCTAGGATATTCAGGTCATGGCACTTAGGACCAGAACCTAAAACCCAGGAGTGTCTAGAACCAAGGCCAGACATCTTTCCATGACTCCATCAGCTTCTAACCTCTTCCACGGGAAAGCAAGCACTGCTGGCCTGCCCATGCTGTCCCGCAGATGGGAGGAGAGGCTGCTGGGACGGGAGGAGAGCTTTTGGTTGAGGCCTGATGATATCACAGTCTTCGGGAAGGACCATTCGAGAACGTAGCCTGAGCAGCCCCACCTCGTACTTACTGAGTCAGCATCTCCGAAGGGCACCCAGGCATGTGCACGGTTTAGCAAACTTCACAGCTGTAGCCAGCATTGGGAATTGATTTGGGGAAGAAATAAACATCATTCTGTCTGTCCCCAAGCAATGCAGGGAATAGGGTGGAAACACATTTCTAGACCTTCTTCTGCCATTGTTGTGTCATAGCATTAATTCTTTGCTTTTTCTCTTTTGGCACTGGCTCCACCAAAATTCTCTGGCTCCTTAGTCCTCTGTGTCACAGGCACATGCAGGGATATACGGCACAGAGCGTATCCACCTGCTAAATGAAAAAGCCGAACAGCCAGGCCTGGTGCTCATCCTCCTGCGTTGTGTGGCAGGGGTGATGGCCAGGAATACGGTCCTGTGGGGCTCCTTTGTTCACCCACCCATGGAAACTTGGCAAAGTAAGCGTATGTTTTGGATATTCAATGGCTGTTACTCATGGAAACCCTGAATCCACGTGAACACTCTTTCCAAAGCCAGATGGAGTTTCCATTCAGAAAAATCTTGGCACCAATTTCATCAGAACAATCACAAGTTCCAGGCAGGACCAGGGAAGGCTTAAAATTGGTGGCTGGCACCGCAGGCGTCGTCTAGTAGAGGGAAGGAGGCCCTTGGCTGGCATTTCCCTGTCTGCAGGACGTGCTGGCCCTCTGTTTCTAATCCGTGGGTCTCAGAGAGGGGTAGTAACCGTCACTAATGCTAGCCTTAATTGAAAAGGATTGCTTTGTTAAAATATAAGCAGCGCCACCCCAGACAGTTATGGTAGCCAGTAGCAAAAAGTTGCTAAACCTGGCTCACAAAAAGGGAAGTCCACGAGAAGAATCTAAAAACATCTCCCAGAGTCTAGGGCAGATGGTACAGCTGGGGCTCAGACTCACAAAGGAAAAAGACTAGGACCACCAACCAGGATGATACCACGGCTTGATGCAGCTACTCCCTTCCCATGATTCCCCGCCCCCCTCAGGCTTATAGAATCTCATTGCTCTGTCTCTTCTCGTTTCCCTCTCTCTGACTTTCTCCATACTGGCTTTTGTCCTCAAGCAGCTGAATGGTGTCCACAGTCTCAAAATCCAAGAAAGAATCTGATGAGTCAAAAAAGAATCCGACCTCCATTCCAGTGAAACAGGTGAGAGAGGTAGGTCATCCATGCGGATGCCTCATGATCTCCCACCAGAGTGAACTGGACCAGGGGTGAACACGCCCATGGATGTTCTGAAAAGAGCCAGCTTTTATTATTTGTTTAAATTTATTTTTCAATTATAGTTGATATACAATATTTTATTAATTTCAGGTATACGACATAGTGACTAGACGTTTACACACCTCACGATGTGGCCACCCTGATGAGGCTAGTACCCGTCTGACCCCACACACAGTTACGACGACCTCAGTCACTATATTCCCTGGGCTGTACATTTCACCCCAGTGACTGTTTTGTAACTGGACGTCCATACTTCTTCATGCTCCTTTCCTTTAGGAGCCAGTTTCACTCTGCCTTTTCCTCCATCTTGCTGTACGACATGATCTGTTTGCCTCTCTGTTTCTTCACACACTGCAGATTCCTTGGGGGCCAGGACCCCTGCCCCAGCAGGCCCGCATTTAGCATTTATTTGGCATATCCTCACTGAGTGCCGACTCTCTGCAGGCCCCGGGCTGGGCTGGAGGTGGTTGCAGGGACGAGCATGCCATGCAGTTCACGGGGCTTTCCTTCTGGTGAGGAAAAGAGATACTACATAGCCATGCAGATACCTTATCTCTGAGCTTACTCTTCACATTTTTTCCAGGTTATGTTCAGTACAGTCTATTTAAGATGGAAGGGAAAGCAAAAAAAGACACATGTGTGATCAACCCTCCCTGGTGTAATTAATTATTCTGAATAGCTAAAATTTTAAAAATCAGTGTTACACTAGTCCCCTATCCAGACTGCGTGTCTGTAAGCTCTTGAAATCTGAGGTTTCTTCTTTTGCATACTGTTCCCTCCCCTGGGTAGGCAACAGATAAGCCCCATCTGGGGCCCAGAGCCATTACCTGGCTCCAGCTGCCTGAGCCTGCCACCCACCCCAGGAGGAAACCTCCCAACCATTCAAGCAGACAGAGGGCCTTTCATGAGCAGAAATGCCCCTCCACCTGGGCCTTGGGAGGACCCTCCCACTCCTGCCTCTCACTTCACAGTAACGAAGACCACGGCTGGCCCCTGGGGAGGTGAGCATTTCCGTCACGAACAGATCGAAGGAAAGTCTGTATGGCCATAAGAGGTCTTTTGTTTTGTTTTGTTAGAGGCAGTGGTGAGTCGGGGGTGGTGAGCTCGCCTTTGGCCTTTTTCGGTTTCACAAACGGTTGTGTATTCACAATCTATGTCAAATATACCAGAAATGATACAACAGACACACCCATAAACCCACATGTAATTAATCAACTGTGATGATTAAACAGATGTGAATATTTGGACACTTTTGCTTTAGAACTCCTTCACACTAGTACGCTCTCTTTCTTAAATAAATAAAATGTTACAAATACAACCCAAAACAGTCCCCATCTGTTCTCCCGCCTTCCACCTCAGAGGCAGCTGCACATTTTTGTGTTTTTTACTATTATTTATAGCATCCATAAACTATGCACTGTTGCTTTGTGTCTTTAAAATGTGCACAAATAGAATTCTGTACATATCATTTTGCAAATTGCCTTCTGCACTCCACATTAGGCTTCTGTGAGATTTTTCTATGTTATTGTCTAGAAATACTGTTCATTACTTGAACTGCTGTATTCTATTGTTTGTAGAAATCCCTGTTTATCCATTTTCCTGCTGGCAAACTAATAGTAATATGTGATTGTCACATTTTTGCTATTGTAAATAGAGCTTCAATAAACATCTTTATACACAATACCCCCCAGCCATGTTTATAGCAGAGGAGTTTGACAGTGAAGGATTAAAGTTCTAGAGCCAGATTCCTGGGTTCAAATCCCAGTTCAACCACTTACGAGCTATGTGGCCTTAGGAAAGTGTCTTTATTTGTAAAATGGGAAGAGGAATAGTAGTACCGACCTCAAAGGTTGAGAATTAAATGAGTTATACCTGTTCCTGCCACATAGTGAGTATTCAGGAATGGTGTTACGAAATATATTGAAATAGCAATAGCTATTGTAATAATCAGCCCATTCGTTTCCCAGGGACCAAGGGTGTAGTATGGGCCCAGCCCTGGTAACACAGAAGTTAGTGAGTCAGTTCCTGCCTCCCAGGAGCTCCTGGTCTCTGGTGGGCAATGGGCCAGTGACCAGAGAGACCAGGAGAAGCCCACGATGCTGGGGAATCCTAGAGGAGACATGGGTGAGCAGGGAGCGCTCAGAACGGGGTACTCACTGTTATTTTTAACGGTTTTTAAAATTCATATGTGAGTGCTCCGTGTTCTAAGCACTCACAAATGTATTGTTAAAATCGTTAAAAAAATAAACAAAACAGAACTGTGAGTGCCCCTTACCCTAGTGCTGGGAAGACTGCTGTGAACAGGACCAAGTTCTGGTCCCACTATGACAGTTAACACTGCCCACTTACTACGGCAGCACACCTCCCACACACGTTATCCTTGTTATCCGTGAGGTACGCGCACTTACAACCACAGGCCCCACCGTACAGGGGGGCTCACTACCGCGCAGACAGTCCTGGTGACTCGGCCACATGGCTGAGGTCCTAAAGAGCAGAGCTGGGATTCACACCAGGCAGCCCGGCTGCGGGTGTCTGGTCTTAACCACTCGGCTTATGCTGCCCTCAAGAAGCTTCCTGACGTTTTCATGACCCATTGCGGGACCTGCAAGTGGGTTTTCTCGGCTGGAGTACGGCACCAGACAGGGCAGACCAAGGCCAGCCTGCGATGGGCGATGCTCGACCTGCTGAGGGGCTGGGACGTGACCCTGTAGGACTGCATGCGGGGTGGATGACGGCGTGGGGAGGGCCAGGGGGGACTCAGGAAGCGCTCCCTAACCGAGATGCCATGGGGCCACTGGGATTCAGGAAAGGGCACGGCTCCCTGTCGAGTGGATCGAGGAGGCAGTGGAGGCAGGCCTGGGGCGGGAGGTGGCCAGCGCCCGGGCTGGCCAATGGCGGCGGGCTGGGCCCGGCCACTCCCGCGGGGCTGGGGCCGGGCCGGCGGGCGGGCGGAGCGTGCTGCGGGCTGGCTCCGGGACCGGCCCCGCCGCATCCCAGACGCGCTCCCGCACTCCCGGCCCGCCCACCACGCCGCTCCAGCTCCTGCAGCCCGGTGGCGGCCTGCCGGCGAGGCCTGGCCGGTCCAGCCCAGAGCGCAGCTCGGTCCATTCGGGTGGGTGAGGGGCGGCGGCGGGGATGGACTTGGCTTTGCCAGGTCTCGCCTGAGTGGGTGAGGGGCCAGGTGCTGACCTCCGGTCCGACCCCAAGGAGGGGTGCAGACCCGCTCTCTGGACACCCGCAGAGGGAGCTGGGCTGGGGTTAGGGGAGGGCGGTGGTCGCGGCACCAAAGCAGCGCTCTGCCCGGGCGGAGGCAGCGAGGTTCGAACCCGCTGACCAGGAGCTGGGGTGAGCTGGGGCTGTTAGCGCCGGGACCCGGTTCCGTTGCTCCAGGAGGGGGCCATCACTGGGAGAGGGTGGGGTGGGGGTCCTGAAGGGATCGGGGCGGCACGGGGCTGGCCCGAGGGGTGCTGCGTCGTGGGGGACTCGGTCTTGTCCCAGCTGAGGGGGGCTGGCGGGGACTCGGAGTGCCCGGGGCGGCGGGGCGGCGGGGCGGGGCTGCCCAGGGGGTGGTCGGTGCGCTCTGACCGCCTTCCCGGACACAGGCGGCGGCAGCGGCGGTGGGCGCAGGGCGGACATGCGGCGGCTCGGGGGCACCCTGCTGTGCCTGCTGCTGGCAGCGGCGGTCCCCACGGCCCCCGCGCCGGCTCCCACAGCGACTTCGGCCCCCGCGGAGCCCGGCCCGGCGCTCAGCTACCCGCAGGAGGAGGCCACCCTCAACGAGATGTTCCGCGAAGTGGAGGAACTGATGGAGGACACGCAGCACAAACTGCGCAGCGCAGTGGAGGAGGTGGGTGCGCCCCGGGGCTCCGGGAAGCTTGGCGCGCGGGCCGCTGCGGCGGGAGCCAGTGCTCCGGCCCCTGGCTAGGGTCCTCGGTTCTGCCAAGGGGCCGGGAAGGGTCGGCAGCAGATTCGGAGTGATCTGGAGGGGGCACTTGCCTCCCACCTCCTTCTGTCTTCCTGCCCACTTAGACCCTCTGGCTGGACC